>MU891673.1:0-17283 GCA_036418205.1 Ostertagia ostertagi
AAACAGCAGTTGCAAGACATGTAGCATCGTTCAAAAATGTGTACAAATAATGATGTAAGACAACTCACTGATTCGGTGGCGTGGCCGATCGGCCGCTCCTGATACTCCTATGGTAAGTTACACTCGACGCTCATGTCGTTGGCCACTTGCAGAATTCTGGACTAAGCTATAGGGGAAGGGATTCCGGGAGAGGATATAAACAACCTTCAATCTTCTGGACGTTTCTCACATTTCCTAGACTTGATCTGGTCACCTACCAGCGGCGGTTTTAAATGCCCTGTTTGAGTGTTCTAAGGCCATGACCGCTTCACACCCAACCGGTAGAACAGTTGTTCCAAAAGCAGGTATGATTACCTTTTTCTATCAAGTACATGGCACAATACAGAAAGTGGCTAATCAGCTGTAAGCGAGAGTGGTGCGAAGAGAGTCACGACTCATCAACAGTGATGCGAGCACAGTAAGGTGACATGTGGTTATCGGATTTAACATGCCAGCAATCTCTATAAAGAAAGCGAAGTTGATTCCGCTAGTCAAACTTGGTTATCTGAAATGTGTTCTCGCCATGCGGAACGACAATGCGAGC
Organism: Ostertagia ostertagi; assembly: GCA_036418205.1. Classification (NCBI taxonomy): domain Eukaryota; kingdom Metazoa; phylum Nematoda; class Chromadorea; order Rhabditida; family Trichostrongylidae; genus Ostertagia; species Ostertagia ostertagi. Next base: position 584 of record MU891673.1, read on the forward strand.
ATCCAGCCAGCCTATCAAAAGTGAGAGCTCGACACCTGATAAGCACAACCGCCTCCTTCTCCTCGAACCTTTTCGGAGCATTTATTGAAAGAAAAGTCCCGGATCGATCTGATTTATTTGCAGGTGACACTGGAGATGTGAAGTGTAGCGCTAGCAATGGAAAAAATGTGCCATCCGAGAAAGGAAAGCCCTCCCAGAAACAGCGAAGCGAAATGGCCCTGATTTATGGGCGGGCTCGATGGTATTGGGTGGGCCTGCTACATCCTAGGGTTTTACAAGGGGGTCTTTCAGGACATGGAGCGTTTTTTCAAAATGGTTTTCTGAATGTTGTAGAGGCTCATGTGAGGAACACAGAACCATGGTCCATTTTTCCTGAACGCCCCAGGAATGTCAAAACAGCGGGAAGAAATGGTCCAAAGTTCGATCCTCCGTGATGACAAATTTTTGCAATTTATGTTGGCGCCTCCAAATTGCCGCAAAACACGACAATGACATCTATTCTCGACGATGGCGCCATTTGGCGGCAATCTGGGGCGCCAAACTATATTGCAAAAATTAGTCATCACCGGGGATCGAACTCTGGACCATTTCTTCACCACTGTTTTGACATTCCTGGAGGCGTTCAGGAAAAATGGATCATGGTTCTGTGTTCCTCGCATGAGCCCTTAAAATATGAAGAAACCATTTCGAAAAAGCGCTCCATGTCCTGAAAGACCTCCCTTGTTAGTTGCCTTCGGGCCTTATCATGCCACCTCGAAAGTAGGTGGTACGTGCTTCACCACTGCGAACGTTTTACGTTAATCAGGGGAAAAATTGATTCGATCAAGTCCTGGACCTTGCCTTCAAGCAAAAAGCGTCACAGATCAGAGATTGTACGAATTTAAAGATGAGAATAGAAAGTGGAAGCAGCTTCTTCCTTGTTGTTGGTATTACAGCCACCATCAGTATCCACGTGTGACTGATTCAACTCATTCGTTGGCCCGTTCGTTGTTATCCGGCCCAATCAATTCCTTTTTTCCGATCCATTCTTCGGAACGCTGCCATGATGCTGCATATTGCAGTACGAATTCTATTTATGAACGCCGATATCGAAAGGATGCTGTAAATTTCAAAAAAAAAACTGGCCGGGATAAGTTGGATTGCCCTATCAATGATGCTTCAAGCTCACTCTGCTTCAAACACGAAGCATTAGCTGCTAATTGATTTTCACGGTCAACGGTCCGTTCGCATTATTCAAACGAGGGGGTCCCATTCGTTATTTCGGTAAGGGGGGGTCGTTTTCAGGGGATGAGGAAGATTATCATAGTGGGGAGGTTGACGAAAGTTCTTAGTGGGGGTTGTGTTTGGACGGGTTTTTTTGACGAATTTGGTGAACGTCTTACGAAGGTGCTGAGAATTAGGCAATATTGGTGGGTTAGCTGCTTTTGATACCAAATTATCCCCCCCGCTCGACGGCTGTTTTGGAGGAAAAAGTGGGCGGAGTTGGGCTGTTTCTATAGTATTTGACTGGTCTCAGAGTCAAATACTATAGAAACAGCCATGATGGCGAGGGTGGTGGTCGGAGAAAAGAAGGAGAATCGTATTGGGGAATTTCAAGATGAAGGTGGTGGTGGGAGTCGCATCCTGACCTCCTAAAGGGGCGGGGGAGGGTTCGCAAAATTTCTGAAGAAGTGCGAACGTGACGGTTGACCCTGTTTACCAGTCCAGAAAACAGAAACTGTAGAGAACCTTTAGAAGAGAGCCTCCTTTTTTACCAGAAAAAGACCATGAGTTTGCCAGATGCCACGGTCCCTATGCTGATGGATGTGTTTTTCTGAGCTGATCTCGAATCTGCTTTCCAAATCTGCCAATCGATTTTCTGAACGGAGTTATGAAGCAAAATAGAGCAGCGGTAGTGGTCCGGGCTCACGGGCGAGAGGTCGTAGGATCGATTCCCTGACGGGTGATTTGGCTACAAATTTACACCTAGGGGTATTTTCATCTCCGGGACACGAATGCATGCTGCACAAACGTCTGTTACTAGTTCTGCGGATTCATGTGCTGTCGTTAGCAACTAGCGCCCAAACTTCTAAGAAACTCCCTCGCAAACTCTTTGTGCGGGTATCAAACTATGGGCAAGCCTTGGTCGAGTGACATAGTTAGTTTTCAAGCATTTTGCTGCGAACGCAGAAGGGAGAACCCGTGAGGAAATCGACCCTACGACCTTTTGCTCGGGAGCCCGAACCACTACCGCTGCTCCCCGTTCAGGAGAAACGGTTGACAGATTTGGAAAGCAGATTCGAGTTAGCGTCGAAAAACACATCCGTCAAAGTAGGACTCCTTACATATGTCCACTTCAACCAATCATTCTTTCCACCAGTCAAGAATCGTGAGATTTCATCAAACGAAGTTCTCTCTTTCATTTTTGGGACACGGCTAATGCCTTCTCAGTTTCGTAGCTATATTTGATTCAGTAAGCTGCCTCCTTTGCAAATGGACAAACAGGACACAAACACAGGGACAAATACAGGCAGATACCACACACTATCAGGTTCATATAACCATAAGTCTGTCCATGAATTGCTGGCCATCCTGACTGGCGCTGTTTACTTTTCTTATTTCTCTGATATAATTATTTATCATAAGACGCAGGCGGCAAGTGGTGTAGTGCAAGTGGCACGCTCACCACGCGAGCGGTCCGGGGATCAAATCCTGGGTCGTGAGTCGCCCGGGCCAACCAAGCCTTCCATCCCTCCGGGGTCGGTTAATTGGTACCAGACTTGTCTGGGAGGATAAAAACACTGACTTGTGGCCCCGCAAGTCATTGTATAGGCCACATCGCATTCAAACGCCACTACGAATGTACAAATGGAAGTAGAATGCGTGCCGCATCCCAAAAAGGGATTGATCAACGGCAAATGCTTTATCCTTTACCATTCAATGCGCATCACCATCTACAACTGATCACCACTGTGTGAGCAGAAGTTCAACTCCAGTACCATAGACTTTCGATCGAAGAAGGTTTGGATATCATTTTCGAGATCATTTTGTTTAGCGTAAGGTTTCTTGCCGAGGAAGCTAGGAATCGGAAGATGTAGTTATTCATTGGCACGAGGCCAAGGGTATGAGGCGGAAGCGAGAGACTTCCCGTTCGACACCCTCAAAGCTAGAAATAAAAGGTTTTTTCCAGCTTTTTCTTCTTTCTCGAAACCGGATTGTGTCGCTAGAGAGTGAATTAGAGCCCATCGCCCTCTTCTCATAACATAACTAATAGCTAATTTGACTTTATTTTGAATCAATGTACCTGATTTATAACTGATTTGGTACCTGAAGAATTGTTGAAGTGCACCTACGAGCGCATAGTAATAAACAAATAAGTAAATAAATAAACAAAATAATATATCTAACGAACCATACTAGGCCAGTAAATCGCAGGAGTGATGAGAAATTCAAAAAAATATAGAAAATGGGAGTCGCTGTGGGCCCGGAAACGCATTTTGGAATCCCAATTTTCTTAATTCTCTCACGTCTTCTGGGGATGTCTCGGTGTAATCCTTCCACCTAATTAAAAGTGTTCTACCAAACGACGGCCAACCTTTCCAGTCTTCTTCTCAACAGCGTCACGTAGAACCTTGATGTTGTGGGCTAACAAGGGAAGGTCTTTCAGGGCAAGCCACGCTTTTCCAAAAAGGTTTCCTGCATATTGTAGAGGCGCATGTAGGGAACACAAAACCATGTTTCATTTTCGCTGAACGGTTTTAGCAGTACCAAAAAGAAGCATAAGGTACTGTTTATGGTTCGATCCCCCGTGGCGACTAAATTTTGCATTGGTTGGGCGCTTACGGTTTGGTGTCCAAATCGCGCTAAAGTCAAATCAGATGTCATATTCATCGTCAGGACCATTTTGAAGCCAACAAGTGGCCGCCAACCTTGATTGCAAAATTTAGTCGCCGCGGGGATCGAACCATCGAGGGTATCATTCACCACTTTTTTGATACTACTAAAACCGTTCAGCGAAAACGAAACATGGTTTTGTGGTCCATACATGCGTCCCTACAATATGCAAGAAACCGTTTCCAAAAAGCGCGGCTTGCCCTGAAAGACCCCCCTTGTTAAGTGATCGAAGCTCGAAGTGTGGGTCTTCTTTTCCATAAAAGCCATGCTCGAATAAACAGTATAAGCCATGCACCGTGGTTTGAGAGAATTACTTATCTCGAGGTGGAGTTAGGGTCAACCATGCGTTCGCACTATCCAAACGAGGAAGTCTCATTTGTGGTTTAGGAGAGGGGGGTCGCATTTAGGGGTTGAGTGGGATTAGTAGTCTGATGGCGAAGTGATTCAGATTGGTTTCGGTTGTTCGAGGAATTTGGTGGATGGGTCACTCGACAGCGGTTCTGGAGGGGAAGGAGGGGAAGTGCAGTGAAGTTGGGCTGCGTCAACTGATCTCAGAATCGAATACTGTAGACAACAAGCTCATCATGGCCGAGGGTGGGCGTATGGGGTTAATAGAAGGGTGGTCGTGTTGCGGTAGTCTTCCGAGTCTTATGGTGATGGTGGGGCGTCGCATGGAGACCCCTCAGAGGAGGGTCGCGAAAATTTCGGCAAAAAAAAAACAAACCTTTGTCACCTGGCCTTTGGAGGATCCTGCAAGGAACTTATAATAATGCGGCACTGAAATAGGTTTTAGCAAAACTGAAGTTTACATCAAGAAATGCGGCCCATGAGCTGACTAGATCCTCAGATCGTTCAAAGGAAATGCTACGACGCAAGCCTCGTTTCCAACTCGAAAGATTTTTCGAATTTTGCATGGAATCAAGTAAAAGCCGGGCCAAAAATTATGGACCTGATGGAAAGAAATCCGCTGGAACAGTTTGACGAGAGGTTCAGTGAGGAAGGCTAGAATCGTGCAGTTTGTAGGTATGCGGCGTAAGAGGTCGCCCAGAGGGCAACGCGCTTCACTCGCCGCAGGTCTATACGTGGCGAGTGATTAGATAGCAGAGAGAGCGTAGTGTTGAAGAGGGCACAGCGATGAGAGTCGCATCAATGCGCAAATCAACGGGCAAGGAAGGGGTCCCATTTCTCGGGTTCCGGGCCGTTTCAATGGTTTCTTCTTCATCCCTGCTTCCACTGATCACCCTTATTTCCAAGAAGCTACCTTTTCATCGTGAAGTCCGTCTTTGATCCTTTCGCCTTATAGACTAATCGCTTGGTCGCTCCATCGCCTAATCGCATATGCGGCAGCAATCTATGAACACTGCTCAAACGATCAGGTATCGGTTTGACTCGCTCCACCTTTTGAGCATTTCACGCATCGCCCAATCGCCTGTTCATCCGCTCATCTAGACGTCTATTTGCCTACGCTTTTATGCGATCTTCAAGCCTTAAACTGTTACTATACAATGAAAACAGTGATGAAGATAATGTGAGGAGGTGTATGCGTCATGGAAACAGCAACAACTCGGCAAAAGGAGAGAAGTTTGGTGTTTTTTCAGCGAACGGTGAGCTAGTGGAGGCTTCAAACTTAAAGACCTCAACGCTCACCAACCTGCCGCTAATGATATGGAGCATTCATAGTTGGCGATTAGGCGATTAGTCTATAATGAAAAATATACGTATAGATTAGGCGAGTAGGCGAGTAGGCGATAGGCGAGTAGGCGATTAGGCGATTAGGCGGTGAAGACTACATACGTATTGATTGGTTGCTCCGCCCTTAGAGCGTTGTAGGCGAGTAGGCGATTAGGCGAGTAGGCGATTAGGCGATTAGGCGATCGCTCAATGGGCGGAGCAACAAATCAATACGTATCCTTCTCTTATCGCCTACTCGCCTAATCGCCTAATCGATTCGTATACTTTTCATTTTGAATCATCGCCTAATCGCCTAATCGCCTAATCGCACGTACGATCGCCAACTATGAACGCTCCATAGACATCATTTGATTTCCATTTCGAAAGTGCATTTCATATCAAGCGGCCGTATCTTCCAACTAGTCGATGGGCATATTGTCAATAATAAACTGCCAGATTTGACCTTTCCAGGCTTCTTCGGAGAGAAAGGGTGTCATCCGATGTTCGTCCTGTTAGTCAATGGGTAAAGAGGTTCAAAGAGGTCTGTGGACAGGCCCCGACGCTCATGGCCTTAAGGGGGGGGACATTCAAAACATTGCCGTTGCTAGGTGACACTACTAGATAGGATTAAGTGGAGAGGGTAGCAATGCCAGGGGAAACGCGAACGCTCGCACTCTTCTCCTTGCTTTCCCTGAAACTTGGTCCCTACTGAGGGTGGCTCATCTACTTGGGTCTCCCCTGCCAACGACAGCTTCTGAAAGGAAGCTCACACCCCCTCAGAGGCCGGGACAGGGGCTGTATGCTTGAACATAATCGTTCACAGCGCTACAATAACGACACACGCAACCCTTTGAAAAACAGCGGTCGAACTTACTAAATTCTTTATTTTCTTATATAATCTTTATTTGACGCTGTCACACCTTTGGTACACTATTCTTGAATTATAATGTTTTATTCAACTATATAAATAAGAAAACAGTATGCGTACAGCAGTGATTATCTCACCGACTCAAGCAAAGCCATCTTTCCTGAAATTTGTCCTACTGTGAGTGTCATTCAGTGAGTGGCATGCTACGACGCTTTTGAGGGGGCTCACTCCAAGGGAGCGAGATAGGGCATAGGGATATGTTGTCTAGAACATCTTTGAGTCGTATAGAGCACAAATTCTACAGCAGGCAATCCTTTTTGAAAGCGCAGCAGTGAATCGGACAATTTTTTCATATTTTTTTTTTTATTTATTTTGATTTTGACTCTGTACACTTTGATAACTTTACGAATTATAACATGTTTTATTCAATATATAATAAGAAACAGTATGGGCGTACAGAGTGATTATCTACACTCAAGCAAAACCATACAGCGTTCTGCCTTGGCGTTTGAGAGCATAAACGACGTCCATAGTCGTCAACAGTACTTCGTCTCGCATGTTCGCAATAGGTGACCGCATCCCTAATCACTGATGTCAAAAAGGCTCGCAGGACGTCGCGTGTTTCCTCATAGATCAGACCGGAGATCCGCTTCACTCCAGCACGACGTGCAAAGACGACGGATGGCTGGCTTCGTGATGCCTCGAACGTTCGCAAACAGCAGTTTCCGCCGACGCCTGGCCGGTCCTGTGCCGATGCCTTGACCTCGACGGTGCATCCGGTTGAAATGAACATCACCGGAATCAAACTACACTTATATACGACTTAGCTTACTATCACTGAGAGGCGATACGATATCTGTTGAGGATATGGTGATGATTTAGCCTCATTTTAAGCACCCACAAAGATATCTCAGAGAAAGGTCATGTGCACGCTGATATTAAGGATTTCATGGCATAGTTGTCCTGCAAAATCGAGGTCGCGCTGGCTGAGAGGGGATAAGATGCCAGGCTTGATTGCACAGACTGAGAGATGGTCTACGAGCGATAATGTAGAAGAACGGTGGTGAACTGTGTTAGGGGGGGGAGGGGCGGTGGCGCGGCACTGTTTCCAAGGCTTGGTCCCGATTGCGCGTTTTTTCAAAACTGCCACGAAACACTGGCGAAACAGTAATTGCCCCTGTGACTAAACCCTAGAGGATCAGACGAACAGAGCGCCGCGCCATCGCGTGCCCCCCCCCCCCTGCTTTTTCCCCAGTCGACTCCGATGGCTGATTTTAACTTCCGTATTGAAATGATACTCACGTCAAGGTTACAGTCGATATCCGAAAGTTGGGGTAGGCGTGTCACCGGAAGTGACGTGCACTTGATAGAAGTTGCGTGGATAAGCTGTTGCCAGCATGCTTTGCTGATATCCAGCGATGTATGTTGGAAGCAGCTTATCCACATAGATTCTATCAAGTACACGTCACTTCCGGTGACACGCCTACCCCAACTTACGGATCTCGAGTATATATCTGAAAGGATGCCTTTGCCACCGTTTAGACATCCGAAATTATGGGCGAGCAAAAGCTTTAGGGTTACAGACAGGGTGGAAATCGGGTCGAGGACGTGTTCGCAGCAGTGCGACCCCCCCCCCTAAAATCGGGATCTTTATACGACCTCCGAGCAATGTAAAAGTCAAGTTCAGATGTCGGTCAGACTCTGCGATTGCATCGCGCGATGCAGTCGCTCTGCCAAAAGTGCAAGCGGCGGGCAATGGCTCGCCGCGATCGATACCGATGTCGACTGCATCGATGTGGGCGGGGCCAATCGCCCGTCGCTTGTGCACATTGCAAGAGCGACGCGATGCAATCGCTCTAAGCAGAGCGATTGCATCGCACGATCAACCGCTCCAAGCAGAGCAGCATCATGCGATGCAATCGCTCTAGGCAGAGCGAATTCATCGCGCGATGCAATTGCAGAGTCTGACCGACATCTCATAGCGGCGGCCGATTAATCGGCAGTTGCGGCACGGTTTGTCCCTGGGTCAGATTTGCTGAAACCCCGCTTTAAACCGTCGAAATCTACACCCTCGATGAAAAGGTTGCATTCCTCCATTTCATAACCTTTTAAGCAGTTGTGGTAGGGTTAGATAGAGCTAGGATTTCGCGTTACCAACCAGTATTGAAATTGCTCTGAAAGCCTTCCACTCGGAGAGATAGGGTCTCTCGAACCGCGTCGAGTCAGCGTCGAGGACGCTGAAATTTTCATGCGAGTTTTTGCCACTTTAAGGCAATATCTCTCTCATTTTGCGAGAGCTTAAAAAAGGGAAGACAGCCTTTGAAAAGCGGGAAGAGAAGATTGTGTTTCCTTAACGTCTGTAGCTCCTGTGAAACAGCTCATTAAAGAAAACCTGAGGAGGTTGTCCCAATAGTTAGTGCACTTCTTGACTAGTTCCACAAATGTTTTTTGTTAATGAAATGATCAGTCTGTTGCAGTTGTATTCTATCGATTGCTATTAATTACAACTATCATTCTACCAGAAGGGCGGAAGTGGTGTGGTGAAGTGGCGCGCTCACCACGCGAGCGGTCCGGGATCAAATCCTGGGTCGTGAGTCGCCGGGCCAACCAAGCCTTCCATCCCCTCCGGGGTCGGTTAATTGGTACCAGACTTGTCTGGGAGGATAAAAACACTGACTTGTACATCGGCTGGCCCCCGCAAGTCATTGTATAGGCCACATCGCATTCAAACGCCACTACGAATGTACAAATGGAAGTAGAATGCGTGCCGCATCCCAAAGGGATTGATCAACGGCAAATGCTTTATCCTTATCCTTTTATCCTCTTACCAGCAAACCGCTGGCCACTCTAAGGGCCGTATGCTATCCTCCCGAAGGGGTTAGGGGACGAAAATTCCTTTAAATTTTCTCTGTCTTCCCAACTGGGATTACCCTGATAAAAGGCCTACATTAAATGTATGTATGTAGGTTAAAGTAAACATGCATTGAAAATGAAGAAACTACATCGTTCAAAGCAAATAAATTTAAAGGAACTTTTGCGTCACCTAGCTTCGGGGAAGCATAGCATACGGCCCTAAACAACTTCTAATAACATTTACTTGGAGGCCGTCGTCAGTTGTGGTGTTTGTTCTGCAACCGACACTTTCTCGCTTTTTGAAGGGGTGGTTGTTTTATCATGCGGTTGTTTTGTTGGATTGTAAGCTTTTCACATTAGTTTGAAATTTACTCGAAAATTGGTCGTACTCAACCATGAGGCTGCCTTAGTAATACTCGAAGCGCGAACTTTGTTGTCTGAGACTCTCCCGCGTTAGTTCGACAATACCCGTAATCTGGATAGTGCACTACCAGAAACAGTCGGGCCAAATTATAAGGGACAAATTGCTGCCTGTAGCTTGATGAAACATGCAAATGTCCAGAAAAGTCTTTGCAACTGTCATGCTCATAAGTAAATTTTCCGGTAGGATTGAAACGTGCTATCTGCTGCGTTTGCATGAGCGTTCAGATGAAGAGGAATGGCGCCGGCGGTGGTACATAGCCAGGGCATGTCAGAATCTTTGCAGGCCTTCTGCTTTGCTCTTCAGGGATACCGAAGTTCTGTGAGGCTTTTTCAATTATGCGCTTGCCTCAGAATGTACACGAGCCGGAGAGTCTAAGAGCAAATTAGGTAGACGTTCCACGGTAACGATTTTTTCCAAAGTCAATTGAGCTGCTGGAAAAAATCGCTTTTTCGGGAGAGTTTTTCTTCCATAATTGAGTGCTCTATTAAAAGCTAAATGATAGAGTACTTGACGTGGCTTTATATAAAAAACAAAAAAAGAGGTAGAAAATATATATATAACCATCGTTATATGATATAAGAGCAACGCGAGAACTGGGTTCTGCATCTAAATCTTGAATATCATCTGTAACCTTTGAATCTGCGTGTTCCAAATAATAAGAGAATCGAACTGTTGCAGAAAAACAAAAGAGCGAAAAACTGCTGTTTACGGAGAAAAGATTTAAATTGTCGATCAGGGTGCAAAATCCGATGTACCGTTCAGAAATAGATTCCTACGGGCGTATACAACGGGGAACCAAACGCTGAAAGACATTGACTGTTTGCAGAAAAAACCCTTAACAGCAAGCTCCCAATTGATCCGCAAAATGCTTCATTACATTATACGAAGTTATACGATCAACCGCCGGGACCTTCCTTTAATGCGCAAGCTTTCTATCCTCCGCTATGGTCCCTTCCTCCTGTGACACCAACACCTGGAAGTGACGCGTATGCAACACAATGGTGTTTCATACAGTAGAAGGGACACAATCATGATATGACCGTAGATTTTTCGCTTCCTTCCTCATCCTCCCTTCCTCTCTCCACTGCAAAAAAAGAACCATATAAACGGAAGTGGGCTAAGCAGGGTGTCTTATATAGCGCCTACGGATGCTATATCTGCCACAAAATGAGTATCACCAAGTTCCTGTAGGCTACAAATATACGGTTTGTTTTATCCATGACTTCCTTCTCATCTCACTATACAACATACAATACATACATACATACATACATACATACATACATACATACATACATACATACATACATACATACATACATACATACATACATACATACATACATACATACATACATACATACATACATACATACATACATACATACATACATACATACACACAAAAGTTAGCGCTTTATAAAATAGAAGGATATTAACGCACACACAACAGCACAAACACCCCACCCAACCTTTAAGACGTTTCGGCTGCGGACCATGTATGCTTGAATGTTGGGGGGGGATGGGTCCCAATAAATAGATTTACTTAAAATTCACTCGAAAAAAAATAGGAGAGTACTGACGCAAGTGGTGCAGCTGGTCCAGCAGCTCCGCCAGAAGGGCTGGTTTGCTCACCCCAGGACTAAGCCTTGGAGAGGGGACGGACCCGTCCTCTCTTTAAGGCTTAGTTCTGAGGTAAGCACCAAATTGTGGCGGTTCTAAGGACCGAGTTGAAGTGGTCCGTCCACCGTCGGGGACTCCATCCCCTCCCAACATTCAGCATACGGTCCCAGCCGAAGCGCCAAAAGGGCTGGTTTGCTTACGTCCACACACACACACAAGCCATAATGAGTGCTGTGAAGAAACATGATCTTGAGATTCCGGTTTTGCTTCTTTCCTTGTAGAGTTTTTAGACTCCAGAGATTCTCAGTTGCCGTAATCCTAACCTCTACAACTTCTTGCCTGATATCTGCTTTGGCCACATCACATATGTATAATATAAAAAGTAGGAAAACACTGCATGATGATACACTCATTGCACAGTTGTCATTCCAAGAAATAATAATGCTGTGTAGTGTCAGTTGACAGAGGATTATTTGATCCTAGTGTCCCATTGTTCCCCCCCCCCCATGTTTTGTAGTGGATGTTGCACAATAACACAGACCATTTACTATAATGATCTTTCTGAAAAAAAGTGATGTGAAGTGATGTTGGGGAGTATTACTTCATGCAGACGAGATATTCATGATGCAGGAATAGATTCATTTTATAACAATGCTCGTTCGCTATATCCATAATTTTACCATCGAAGTTTATTCCATCCTGAAACAACACTTTTGAAAGCATGAATGATATTCGGGATCAAATTTATTTTATAGTTTGAGGATGGCTCTGGAAAATTGCAAGAAGGTACAAGCAAAATATGTATAGATCTTGAAATTCATTTCAAATATGAGATGTAACTGCAATCTGTTGTCCATCATGCTCAAAAAAATAATTATGTCTCTCTTGCATCTCAGTTAGCAGTACGCCGTTGTTGTTCTGGAGATAGTATGGTTTTTGCTTTGAGTTTTCTGGTCGAAAGGGCTTTAGATCTCCGTCCAATTCCTTTTAGTTGTTCCCAATAGGTCGGTACCTTGGAAATGCAAAGATTCGGGTAGCACAAGCTCGTATACCAATTATCCACAATAAATCTCTTCCTTGGTTCAAGTCCCTTCCACCAGCTCCACTACAATGGCGTCAGGTGCCCTAGTAATCTCGTGCGCACTTACGGGGGTAGACTTTCACTTCCTGAGTTTACTACCATCCAGCACAATTCAAAGATGTTGTTATTCTTCTGCCAATGAGGTTGTGGGTGATGAATTTTATTATTAGTGGCCTGACGTTTCGACGAGATCGTCTTCCTCAAAGGCCTAAACGTGGCTTAAGGTTTGAGATTTGTCCTTTAAACCGCCAAACGCCGCTTCTCCCTAGCGTTTCTGACGGAACGTTAAGGAGAACAAGCGAAAACTCCCGAACGAGGAAAATAGACACCCAATCCACCACCGCGAAGAGCAGAACGAAACGTCAGGCCACTAATGGAATTCTCCACCTAACAACCTCGTTGGCAGAAGAATAATCACATCATGATAACAACAATGCCGAGGTTCTACGAAGAGAGAAGTTGGATTTTGATGAAAAATTCAAAGAGTTTGATGCCGTAGTTGTATCGCTTGGACTTGTTGAGCTGTCTGGATGCGACTTGTCCACGAAGCACCATGGGCTCGGAAATGCAAATCTCCTGTGGGCTTGTACATCTTTTGAAACGATTGCCCATCAGATTAAAGAATGGTTAAATTCGGTATATGACGGTTACTCGCGATACTGCAGGGTTGCAGTAAATGTTGTTTGTAACCATGAATATGTGGCGGCTAACGAAAGCCCGTGTACAGGCAAGTACATGGTCCCTTCATAGTGGTGCCGACTCCTTTGCAGACTTTTCTTTTCGCCGTTATCTTTCTTCCACATATTCCGTTTCCACAGCTATGAAGTTCAAACGCTCGTCGTTCAGGAAAACAATTAGACAGAAGGTTGCTCGCAAACCTGGACGTCACTGACGGATCACTTCGTCGGAACTGTTACGCAAGGCTCACTGCTAATAGATCTTGGGAGTTAGCTATGTGGGATCATAATCGACTGGAAGGATGGATCATGAAAGTGATCACAAATGTGTTATTATAGTAACCAATAAAGCTGCGCACGCATTCGCGTGCACCACACAGGACTATTAAAACAAAGCAGTAGTATTAAAACAGGGCCATCAATATTTTTGTAAGGCTTTCTGGCAATGTTCGCCCACCTCGCTCCGCGCTCCCACCCACCCTTCCGAATCCCTCTTCGTTGTCGTACTTTTCCACATTTTTCCGGTCTTCCGGGACATCTTGGGACCTAGTCGTAATGTTTTTCGATAACCCCACCCACAATGGTGCATGCTCCGCCCACCAATAGTGTTGATCTCCCTTCCTTACCAGACACTGACCACTTTTTTCCCGGTCTCCAGGGCATCCTGGAACCGAGCTATAATGTGTCGTAGATAACCCGCCCTCATTGCTGCATACCCCGCCCACTAATAGCAAATAACTTAATTTCCTTCGCTAACCCCAATCCACGGTTTCCAAGGTCTCCGGGACTCTTTCAGACCGAATTATAACTTCGACGCAAACTCCGCACCTTTTGTGCACACGGCTAAATTCTCTTGCCTCGCTGACCTTTTCCACTTTTTTCCCGATCTCCAGGACTCCTTGGGACCGAGTTATAATGTTCCGTGGATAACTCCGCCTACTTCGGTGCATGCCCAGCCCACCGATAGCAGTTAACTTCTCTTCCTTTGCCGACCTCTATGCCACTTTTTCACCGGTCTCTAGGACTTCTTGGAACCGAATTATAAGTTTGGCGCAAACTCCGCCCACATTGGCGCACGCTCCACCCACTAATTGCAGTTGACCTCCGTTCCGTTGTCAGACTCGATCCACTTTTTTCCCGGTCTCCAGGACTCCTTGGACCTAGTTGTGTTTGCATGCCCCGCCCAACAGCAGCAGTTGGCTTCATTCAATCGTTTCACTTTTTCATTCATTTCCCTCACTTTCATCCACTTTTTTCCGGTTTTCAGGACTTCTTGGAACGAGTTATAAGCTGGTTGCAAACTCCGCCCACTTCATTGTATGCCACGCCCAGCGTTACATTCAACCTCTCCTCCTCTTCTAATCTATCACTTTTTTCAGGTCTCTAAGTCATCTCGGAGCCGAATTATGAGGTCTTGTAGGGGGCGTTATGAGCTCACGAATTTCTGTGGCAAACCCCGCCCACTTTGGTGCATGCTTAGCCCACCAATAGCATTCAACCCTACTCCATACCTCAACCCTTATCCACATTTTTCCCGGTCGCCGGAACTTCTAGGAACCGAGTTATGAGAGTGGTGGCAAACTCCGCCCACTTCGGGGTGTGCCACGCCCAGCGTTCACATTCAACCTCTACTCCTCCTTTGACCTCTGTACACGTTTTCCTGGTCTCTGATCCACCTGACCCAATCTCATCGTAATCCCTCGCATTAATGCTGATCTTTTCATCAGCGGACAATCGCAATCCACGAGACGCTCAACACGTATGGAAATATGATATGACAAGTGATTCTGAAACTTTCTTATAATTCTATGTGACGACTGCTAATCCAAGAAAAGTAATTGGCTGCAATATAAGGAGATCGTCTAGATTCCTACTTGTCACTATGTCGCGATCACATCTTCCAAAGGTACATGGAGCTTACCCAAAAGCACCTAGCATAAAAATCCACTCCAGGATCGTAGTCATATGGAGATCCGTCTCCCCATTTGGGTTCTAGTTTCAGACCGAGCAATATGTGTACCCAACTGTCTTTAGGACGTTGCCTTTTGTAGACTTCCTTTACCAGCTCTGCAACAAAAAATTCGAATTAGGAGCGTACACTACCTCACAAATGAGTTTACAGTGACATGAATGTATCAACGTTTCTCAGACCAACAGCCCCACCAAGTCAGAGAAGTTTTTTTCAGTTTCGTGAAAAAAATCGCCATACACGAGAAAAGCGAATGAACAAAAAAAATCACGACTGTCTTGGTGAACATAGACTATGATTTCGTAAATTTCTTTCTTTAAAGGGGAGGTCCTTCAGGTGTACCCGCGCTTTCTCAAAACGGTTTTTTGCATGATGTAGAGGGATGTGCGTGGATTACAGAACTGTAGTCCATTTCCGCTAAATGGCTCTCTGAATGCCAAAAAAGGAGTGAGCAAATGGTCCTTGGTTCGATTCTCCGCGGCGACAAATTTTTTGCATTGTGATTTGACGCAACAAAATTGGCACCAAATACGTCAACCAGGAATTGATGTCATATTTATAATTAGGCTTGCAAAAAACCCTTAAGAAGTAAGCGTATACCGAAAACTGGTGGGAAAAAGTTGTGACGCAAGAACGGCACCAACGTGCCGTCGAACAGCGTCATAGGGGCCCAAAATGATGTCGGAGCTGAAAATGAATGTCATATTCGTAATCAGGACACCTGATTACCCTTGTATTCGAAGTTTCCAAGAAAATCAAGACTTTGACCCAACTTCGAAAAATTGCTCCATGAGTAATAAGTAAACTCTGTAGCACGTCAGGCTCGACGGCGAACTTCTTGGAAATGACCTCTCTAGATCCTCATCAAGAAATGAGAAATGTTCCGACCGAACAGAATAGTAGACACCCAAGCTTGATGACGGTCGGGGAAGAGACACCCGCACAATGCAGTAGTTTTCTGCTAGTTCTCCACACGGAGCTTGCCCCCAAGCGACTGGAGAATACTTGTAGCGTTAGCTTACGCTTCAGTGGAAATTTTCGAAGTTAGGTCAAAGATGCGATTTTCCTCGAAACTTCGGCTATAGAGGTAAATCAGTACGGTGGTTAAGAATATGGCATTGTTTTTTGGAGCCGCCGCTATCTGGCGCCATTTCGACGTTACAACTTTGTTTGCCTGCTTTCGGTGAAAACTTACCTCATCGGGGTTATTAATGGTTCTGATCATGAATAATACATCTATTATGGCGTTTATGCAACTTGGCGCCTCGAGATCGAGATCTGGAAGTGCCAACAAAGGACGCAAAAATTTGCGGCATCTCGAGCTCGAACTGCAACCACTGTACATGCACGTGCTATACGAAGTTATGATCCTTCCATACAACCGACTCTAATCCTGCTTAAAGGAATCTTGCGCGGAAAAATCATGATTCTATTTCAGCCATAAATCACTGGCTTGAGACTCATTATCCACGATAATAGTGAAAAGAACTGAAGTATTGCTTTCGTTTTGATTAGAAATTCGAAAACTCGAAAAGGCTGCTACGCGTTCGAATTGCCCACGGACGTCTTTCACGAATGCTGGCGACGGGGATGCTCAAACTTGGTTCTTGGAGTGCATTCACTAGAAGCTCTTTCTGGCCTTCTGCTCGTTGCATTCACAT
>MU891674.1:0-11546 GCA_036418205.1 Ostertagia ostertagi
CCCGTCGTTTGCACCTTCGTCCAGATCAAGCACGAGCGGTACTTTTGAGCGCTGAAACTCACCCCATATTCGCCATTCAAGCAGCGTATGGTACCGGCAAAACAGTCGTTGGCGCTCTCATTGCGGCACGTCTTACTGCCCCTGGTCAACTAGTGATCGCGACCGCGACCACGAAACGTGGCAGTTGCCCAACTAACTGAGACCATTCTTCGGCTTGATGAGTTCCGTCATCTCCCCGTTCTACGGTTCGTCGCAGATACTGCACTACAGGAAGGGGCGCCGGTCACCCCCGTGGATTTACACACGGTTCTCCAAGGTTTGCCGGCCAAGTACTCCAATTCGATGAGCTTGCCTGAGATCAGGAAACTTCGCCGTTATACACGGGGACGACGCCTTCTTGAAAGACTATTGTTTCATCCGGAGCAGACATGTCATCTCACCGAAGAAGAGCGGGAAGAGTATCGTATAGCGGAAATAAGCAACTCCGAGGCGACCGAACGAGCAGTTCGAATTATGCTGCGATTTGAGTTCCCGGCTATCCTCTGCATCACAACATCGTCTCTGCTGAATTCCACCAAGAAAGGAGGTCTTTTTCACGATTTGTTGTCTTGCTGTCGTACGATCATCGGTGATGAGGCCTCACAAATCCCGGAACCCGTATTCGTTGCTATGGTGACCCGGTTCCCCTTTGGCCCGCCATATCTATATTGGGGACGTGCATCAGCTACAGCCGCATCTGAGATGCCCTCGATCTACATTGCCAGCACAACTCGGCGGACGCGGAGTTATGAGCCTCTTGCTTAGCAAGGACATTCCATTAGCGCCGCTGATAACCACCTTCCGTGCGCATCCAGCTCTCGTCCATTTGTCCAATTTTTTGGTCTATGAACGGATCCTTGATTAGCGGAACACCAGCGCACAGGCGCAGCGATCTGATCCAGAGAGTGTCATTGCCCAACCCAGGCGTACCATTTGTCCTTGTCAACGTCCGTGGAGCTTCTTATAGGTCATACTCAGCGTCCCACTACAACGATTACGAGGATCAATGCTGCCGTGATATCCTTCGCGGACTTCTATCGAGGAATGTTCCATCTGCCTCAATCGGTGTTATAACCTTCTATAAAGAACAGCAAATTCGTCTACGAGAGTACGCCAACCGCGTAGGTGTAGCCCTCTACACAGTTGACTCGGTCCAGGGCCGCGAAATCGATGTGGCTATTATCCTCACCACTCGCACTGATGTCCACGTAGCCTCCGGTGACTTCTTGAACGATATTCAAAGGATGAACGTGGCCCTCACACGCTGTAAACATGGACAATTCGTCTTGGGGTGTCTACGGGCTTTACGAACACTCTCAAATTGGAATCGACTCATAGCATGGGCAGCCCGACATCACACCATCGTCGAAACATCCGACCTTCCCGACATCTTCTGATAAGGAGCTAAGTGTATCTTACGATAAGGGTAGATTGGTTTTTTTAAGGTGAGTACTCACGTTTTTCTGCTATCCTTTCAGCACCTTTCCTCTCTTACTAACACTCTTTCCTGTTTTAAGCTAAATTTTTTTAACTTCATTTTTATCATTTATTCATCCCTTTATCCCTGGTTGATCCTTTCCTTTTCACGTCCGCGGACGGACGTTTTGGGAAAGGGGGGAGGTGTAAGAGTATCTAAGTGAAACGTCCGGTAACTGTGGATCAATAGCGATCAAGGGATGAGTCATGACAAAGTTCACCCTTAACGCTCATGCTTACAGATTCCGATGACGCGGCGCAGCGAAGAGGCGGAGCGCAGGAGAAACGATTCAGAGGGGAGTCTGGGAGGAGAACGCAGGACTGACCGGCCCGCACGGCCTCGGATCTGGCCGCTTCCATCACGCTGCTGATTCAAAGTCCGTCACGACTTAGTGCATCATCGCTGCTCTGCCAATAAAGATTCACTGAGGATTCTGTACTATTCTGCTGTTATATCTGGTTATTCACCACCTATATTTAACTGGTAGCAGCGCCGTCGAGCCACGCAGCGGGCAGTCAGTGAGTATTTCGTTTTTCCTTTTTTTTCATCACTCCGTTAAGTACGATATGAAATTCTGTTTTTCGTAGTTTTCTCTCTTAGTTTCTACTTCTCCTTCTTTCGTAGTTAGTATTCATGGCTCACATGAGCAGCTTTTTGAAACCAAGCATATGCGTGGCGCAGCCGTGAAAGTCAGGTAGAGTAGAATTTCTTTTGATACGTCATCTTTTATTCTTTTGAGTAAACATAGGCATCTCCTCCTATCGACATTCCATCTCTTCGGTCTCCTTTAAAGAAAGTCAGCCAGGGCCCGGCTTTGACTTCACTTGCTAAGTTGGATGGCCATGCTTTCCTCTCACAGTTTTTTTTACTACGTTTTTTTTCTTTCTAGCCCTCGCGCTCCTATAAAATCGATACTGGCAGGCGGTTTTGACGACCTTGTCCTTTCTTCGTCTTCAGTATAGGTAAAATTTTCGCGTTACCGTTATTTTTGTTTACTTCTTCTAGGGTCTTTCTTCCCTTACTTTCTCTCGTCCTACCTGCCTTTGGGCCATAAGGCCAACTATCTGATTCTTATTGGGGCGCTCAATAAACCGTTAGATATAAGTTTCTGCATACAGATACCGGTCACTCTGTCTGCGGAAAAGGCTTTTTGGGTTGTTACAAGAAGAGTTCGTTCTGAGGCGTTCCAGTCCAACGACTTAAGGAAGCGTTTCGTGCCAGTTGGCCAGAAGTTCTGAGACCTCGAGGTATGCAAATTAACCGTCATTGACCGTTGTTGGACCACGGACTAGTTGACGCGCGCGCAGAAGGAATAGGGCATCCTTCTTAGCTCCAAGCAAAAGTATTCGGTACTCTAGCTCCTATGGGTTCGCCTACCAAGAGTCTTCCATCTATCTTACAGCTTCTTCTTTACTAACGCTGTCGTATGTTGTGTTTGCGGCCTAACGGCTAGCGGGGGCGCCTGGCGCTATCGCTCCCACAATCAGCTTACTGTAGGATTCCATTCCCCGTCACAAGCCGCAAGTTTCTCCATGCGCTTATCAGCGCGAAGCATCTGCCTGCGCTTCTAGCATGCAACACATGCATTAGATTCTTTAGCTCTTTTATTTTGAGACTTTCCTGCCCTCACCCTTATCGCACTTAGCTATCTTTCGACGCTAGCTTTTCTCCCCCATTCCATCGGGGACTCTCATGATCAACTGAATATAAAACGCTCTCCTGGCTCTTCCGGGGCCATTGTCTCGTTTGCTCGTCTTCATGCCTCTCACTCGCAGCGCTACTAAGGCGTCTCTCTCATCTGTCGGGTCGCTGACCCAGCCAACTGATACCAAAACTCCGAAAGACGGAATCCGGACTTGCGTCCTTTTTGACCACCTTGGACGACCTCCGGGACGACTCCCCAGCTCTGCGGCCGAGATGCCAAAGCGCTCCGGGATGCCACCTCGTCCGCCCTGGAGCAGGTATGGAACGACTCCCGCGAAACAGGCAGCCCTCCTAACACGTAGGATCAATGAGGGTAACACAACCCTCACACAACGCCTTAATGAATCCTTCGCGGAGGTAGGGCGCCGCCTCGATAACCTTCCGGTAGTGGCCATTGTTTCAGCCAGAGTCTCAGAGTTCGCGGGTTGTTCCCTTCTCGGGTTACACCGAGGATGGTGCACAGTTCTCAACCTGGCTGCGGCGGTTAGAAGATATTATAAGAATGCGTCCAGGGCCTCTGTCCGATGAGCAACGAGCAAATTTCTTAATCGGGCATCTGGAGGGCGTCGCACGCGAGAAGGTAGATGAACTCACAGAGGACACTCGGAAAAGCTACGCCTCTGTCGTAGGGCATTTGCGAGCTTTCTTTGAAAGTCCGCAGCAACGCTACGTCGCCCGTCAGAAATTATCCACGTGTAGGCAAGAATCCGGGGAATCCTGTACTGCGTTCGCTAACCGCGTACTTAACCTCGTACGCGCGGCCACCTCTGGCCAGGATGCCGCTACTCAAAAGGAGCGCGTCCTGGAGGAGTTCGTGGCCCGCCTTACGAGGTGATATCCGATATTTCGTGAAGCTCGGAGAACCCGACGTCATTCGAACAGGCGGTCACTAAGGCTCAGACCGTGGAGCAGTTGCTAAATGAGGCTGCAGCCGAACGGCTCATCCACCCAGCATCATCACAAGCCCCCGTGCAGGTTTTGTCCCGCCCGGACCACGCAGGTAGTAGGAATAGGGATGCCACCCGCCCGGAAGCCTTTCGCCGCGGACCATCACGTCAGGGTCCGCCAACGGCTCCGCGCCCCCAACGCCAGTGGAGAGCTTCGACACCTATCCGGACCGTAGGTGGACCGAGGTGCTTTAATTGCAATGGGAACGGACATTATTCAGCGGTTTGTCCTTCTCCTCGGATGCAGTCAGGCACCACAGGGGTGGCCCCGAGAGCCTTCTCCCGCCAACACGAAGGGTAAGATGGGTCAGCCTCGTCGCCTCCCTCACGCCAATGCCCTCACATGGGACCCACCAACTCCGTCAGATACTCCATTCATGAATCCCATACTTTCTTCTAAGGCCCAGCTGTCGGCCTCACTTGAGGAGTCTCAGAGACAACTTCAACAGTCGCAGGCCCGCATTGCCGCCCTCCTCCAACGCAACGAGGAGCTCACACAGTCTTCCGCCTTTTCGTCATCACCCAATAGGACTGTCCCACCTAGCTCTCTACCAGATGTGCGATTGCTTCTTTTCACTACGGTCTCTCTGCTTATGTTTGCTACTCCTGCTTTGGCTTATGTTTGCTACTCCTGCTTTGGCTATTAACGCCTGGTTATGTCCGCCCGATCATTCGACGACCTTTTTCTTGCCTTCTTTCATAAATAACTGCTCCAACCTCTTCCCCAACAGTTCTACTCCCTCCATAAAATTGTCTCTTCATCTGTACCGGCCAAACACAAAGTTGTATTCTACCTCTGCTACTTTGTGTAAGATCATTCGACATTCCGTGACCTACTCCGTTAGTTTTTTCGGGGTTCCCACAGAATCTCACTCCGAAACTCATTTAGCAGTGTCTGAGGGAGACTGTAAGCAAATGGCGCGGCACCATCGCTGTGCCCACGGGATTCTTATGGAGACGTCAGGCGTGTGGCGCACTCAAAATCTCCTGGACTTTAGCTTTCCATCGGCACCCTTCGGCTGTTGTGCGTCTCACCACAAAGAGGTCACTAATTGTTATCTCTATCCTACTACGGTACATGTCCGCCACGGGGAGTTGACTCCGCAAGCACCCGTCGGTGACTTGTCTTTCTGCTCCTATACAGACGGGTCCTGCACTTTGGCGGACGGGTCATTGCTTATATGGACTCCCGATTTGGAGGAAGAGTGTAAATATATTTTGGTCTCCCGCCTATCAGGCTACCGCGTAGGTAGCATTTGGGTTAGTGATGACAAGGAATTCGCTCTTTCATGGACGGAGCGATCGGTCACAGTCTCAGATTGCGCTAAAGAGCTTATTCTAACGGATCAGGGCTACGCTATTGCTATTTCTCGTCGTCACCCTCGCCGAGCCCCAGATGACGTAGGGTTGGTCACCTCAAATCAGCTCGCAGCACAACTCCTTGCAGTTGAGGGGGCTACCTATACGTCAGTAAGTGGCTTTTACCATAATGCCCTGCGGGTAATGTGCGACCGCACCAATACACTTTCCACGGCCTTACATGCTGCCTTGCTTACGCAGCCCACCATTATCATGCGTGCCCTCCTAGGTAGGCAGGATATTTCCGCTTCGTACCTGGGTGAGGGTTATGTGCAAGTACAGCGGTGTATTGCCTTGACTCCGGTCCAGCTAATCGCTTTTAACGGTACTTGTTATGCGTTGCCGCGGGTCCAAATCCGTCTTCCCAGCGGGATGGTACTCCGCGCTTTCATGGACCCTCTAACTGGTATCATTCGCAGATCCGCCACGCCACTCGCATGTGAGGATGTTTCCCCTATTGCTTTCCATACTGCTGACGGCTTTCGTAGTTTTTCCCCACAGAATGGCACGTGGTCTAACATACCCCTCGGCGATGTTGTTTCCATCTCAAGTCTTTCCAATCTCGCTTTACAGCCGTTAAATCCACCACTTACAATATTCCATAATCTGGTTTTAACTAATTTCAGTGAAGCCTCAAACGATCAGCAGCTTCAGGAGCTTTGGATTGCTCACGACCAAGCTCGACTGGTGGATTATTTTGAGCATTCAACTCACCAACTTTCCGGTTCCGATTCTTCGACGGCCCCGGTTGGTTCCTCGTTTTCGAACAATTCCTTTCTCCTTTTGGTCTTTTTCTTTTTACGATTATTGGGTTTCTTTTTGCGCTTTCCTCGTTACTATTTCACTTCATTGAGTCCCTCCTCAAACTTTATATGAAGCTTTACGCTCCGATGTGGTATACCCGATTTTATGGTGATGGAACACCGCTTCCGCTAGCGTCTAGTACTCCAATGCATCAACCTCCCGCTTCGGTAATTTCTTTACGGCCACAGCCTCTCGAACTCGATGTGTCTCAGATTCAGATTGACACGGCAACCTCATGGCCCCCACGAGCCACGGTGGTTTCCACATCAGTACTGTCAATAGATAGCCCTTTACCTTCTTTGTTGCACAGATACCCATTCGGGCGAATGGCGTCAATATGCTGGGGCTAATCGACACCGGTGCCGGGGTGACCATTGCCAGTCAAGCTTTGCTACCCCTTATTAGGTGTGTACCACCTAGGCCCCTGCTTCGTGCCCGCGCGGTTGGTATGGCAGGGATACCAGTAAAATTTGCAGGGTCCGCTCATGTTACTTTTCAAATAGGTAGAGCTTAAGCCTCAATCATACCGTTCATTTTATGGAGGAGAATGTGTGCCTCGGGCAGTCGACGCGCATAACGTTCAGCCTGGGCAATGACCTTCTACAGCGCCTTCCACCATGGTTACTTAATTACGCTCAACGCACCTTTCTGGTCGGCGATGAATCGATTCCTATTCTAACGGCTTGTGGTGCGGGTCCCGTAGGACCTCAAGTTTAGGAACCCGCTCCCCTAGCCGTTCGTGCTGCTTCAACGGTGGTCTTGCCTCCAGCATCAGAAACCCTCGTGCCATGCAAGCTGGCCGAAACCGTCCCCCCGTCTTCTACCGTGCTGATAGAAGGAACGGTTCTCTCACAAGATAACTTGATGGTGGCACCAGCCGTTTCACAAGCCGGTTATCCTCACGTGCTAATTAGCAATCCGTCGGAGACCCCTCAGATTCTCTATCAGAATCAACGACTTACTTCGGCTACCCCCCTGCTGGAACTTTCGAACAGGACCCTTCTGGACCCTCATCAGCGGTTTTAGCACGATATGCTCCCTCGATAGAGCACCAGTATCAGTCCCGCTGCCAGCAGTCACCTTGGGTTCCAGACTTGTCGCATGCTAACATCACTGACGAGCAACGTCAACAGCTCCGAGACCTTTTTGCCGAATTTCAAGACAGAATCTCTCTGTCTTCGTACGATCTCGGTTCGTATGACCACACCCAAATTACGATAAAGACGACGTCAGAAGTACCACCTTCGCGATATCGCCCCACCCGCATTCCGGCCCGTTTTCAGAAAAGAGCTAGATGAGCATATTAATAAGCTGCTGGCGTCTGGACGTATAGTTGAAAGCGACACCCGTGGTTACACAATACCGTTCTAGTCAAAAAGAAGGACGGTTCCTTGAGAGTTTGCCTCGATTTTCGTCCGCTTAATAGTATCACCATCCCCGACCATTACCCACTTCCGCGCATCGAGGATCTCCTCGAACGCGTCGGCGGGAAGAAATTCTACACATCCTTCGATTTAGCCTCGGGTTATATGCAGCTCCTTTTGTCTCCGGAAAGTCAGGCAAAATGCGGATGGGCTACTCATCGCGGCATATACCAATTCGTCTACCTACCATTTGGACTTGCGCAATGCAGGGGCGTATTTTTGTAGGGCGATGTCCCGTATCCTGGCGGGCTTGGACGATAATTGTCTTGCTTACTTGGACGACATCATTGTTTTCGATGCTGACTTCGACGCTCATCTCCATTCTCTGCGGAAAGTTTTAGAACGTTTTCGCATTTTCAATATTAAGGTGTCAGCTAAAAAGCTCACAAGCATCGCCCAATCAAAGATTACCTTTCTGGGACACGAGATCTGCGGATCAACCTACGCTCCGGCTGAACGGAACCTGCGGGCCATACGCGATATGCCCACCCCCCAAACCACAAAAGCGGTTAAAGGCTTTCTCGGTATGGCTAATTTTTTCCGCAAATTTGTGAAAGACTTTGCCCTCCTGGCCGCGCCTCTGTACGAGCTATGTAAGGACAAGGTTCCCTTCAAGTGGGAGGCCCCACAAGCATCAGCGTTCGCACGACTAAAAGAGATACCTCGTGACACGACCCTGTTTGGCGTTTCCTCAAGATAAGGAGTTTATACTTCACACAGACGGCAGCAAGGTGGCGGTGGGAGCTGCCCTCCTGCAGGTGCAAGATACCGCCCTACCTCCTGCTGCGATTGGATATTTCAGCAAGACCTTATCCTCTTCTCAGCAGAAGTGGAGTCCCACGCACATCGAGCTTTTCGCAATGATCAGTGCTCTCCGTTTTTTCGTTCCACCATTTATGGGAATCATACTCGGATCCTATGTGACCATCAACCCCTCACCTATTTGTTACGCCACCGAAAGCCGCACGACAATCTTGCAAGGTGGGTAGTAGAATTGCAAAGCTACGACATCTCCATAGAATATCACAAAGGATCCTCTAATGTGGTTGCCGATCACTTGAGTCGCAGTGCCAACCCAAATGACCGTTTCGTCGACGGCAGCCCGGAAAGCGAGGACATTATCGAGTTCCCGCGGTGCCTGGTCTTACGCGGCCAATCCGGCCATCGTCAACCGAATCCGATCCATCTGCGTTGGTCCCCTCCCATTTACATTCGACCCTACGATGCCCTGCTGGCACAAAAGCAAGACCCCCTATGCAGTGCCATAATGCAGTTCTTGGAAAATGGGTCTTTCCCCCCTGATACTCCCGCAGCCATACGCGATTCCGCCATGACTTGGTCTGACCAGTGTACCATACGAAAAAATGGTTGCCTATATCATATCGGTTCAGGAGCATCGCAGAAAACGCAACCGGCCCGCGATCTTCGTCCCTCAAGCGCCTACGGGAGCCTATTTGCATAGCCCTCCACGATAGCCCCTCAGCTGGCGGCCACTTCAACTGGAAAAAGACTTTAGCTAAGATCGCGCGTCGTTTTTTCTGGCCGTCAATGAGAGAGGACGTGTTTAAGTACGTTCGCTCATGCGACTCTTGCCAGCGTAAGCGACCTCATCCCCTGTCTAGAGAACCTCTAACCCCGGTTCACGCTGGAGCTATATTTGACAAAGTGTATCTTGATCTTAGTGGTCCCTATCACCTTACCACTCTTGGCAATAAATACATCATTTGCCTCATCGATCCACTTCAGCAAGTTTGTGATAGCAGCGGCCCTCCCGGATTGCACCGCTTTAACAGTTGCGCAAGCCATTGTGACTCGATGCATCCTCGTTTTCGGCTCAATGACCGTTCTGGTTTCCGATAATGCCGCCTATCTTAAAGGAGAACTTCTCACTGAGTTGGGAAGACTGCTGCAGATAGGTCGATATTTCACCACTCCTTACCATCATGAGGGTAATGGTGCGTGCGAGCGCGTATTCGCTACTTTTCAGGAAATGCTCCGCACCTATATCAATCGGAACCAAAACGATTGGGATTTATTTTTACCAGCATGCACCCTCGCGTATAATACTTCGGTGCACAGCTCGACCAACGAGTCCCCGTTCTTCCTCATGTTCGGTAGAGATCCCGTACTGAACATCGACTTGCTGCTTAAACATCGACTTCAGAATCATATTCCTTCAGACCAGGACATCAGCATTTATAAGGAATCCTTTGTGAACAACCTTGCATGCCTGTTGGACAGACGCGGTATCCTACAACACTAAACGTAGCGAAGCCATGAAGCGACAATACGATCGAGGGGGTCTCTCACCCTTAAACATTAAAGTGGGCGACAGGGTTTACCTCCGCGATTTTGCCCCTAAACCAGGTCTTTCCGCCAAACTATGCTACCCTTGGCTCGGGCAGTTCCGCGTGCTACAAGTAGATCCTCCACACCTTACCATCGCTAGCATAACGGCCCCCCAGGCTCAACCCAAGCGTGTTCACATGAACCAGGTAAAGCGCTGTTTCACACTTTCTGGGCCGGTTTTTACGTCGCCGTGGCGACCTGAAATGGAGGAACAATCGTTGTCCTCTGCCCACGCCGCCCCTGTTCAAATTATAGGTTATAATCACACAAAATTGGACCCGCAACAGTTTAGGTCAGGATCAAGCGAGAAACCATCTCATCCTTATAATACGCGTTTCAGGAGTCGTCTGTCGTCAGTCTGAGAAACAGGAGTTGCTACAGTCGGGCGTCATCACTCGTCCCTGCGCCGGACTGTTTCTCTTTCGGTTTTCCCTTCTCACTATCGTCGTTAACACCCTCCTTCTCGAACTTTCTTCGTGGGTCTAGATATCCTGAGGTAGCCTGTCAACCTTTGTCGTTTTCACGGTCGGTTTAGCAGTTTCTCTCAGCTCATAACCGTCAGTTTAGATAAACGTAATAAAGGGATCATGTCTAGTTCCCCAAACCAACCTCCCTATGTGCTCTACAGTTCCGGAACCACGGACAGTCAGTCTTCTCGGCCGTCGTCAGACATTCCTACAGGTTGCTAGTTTTCCTTATCTTTCCAACTTCATTCCTGCCCCTTTCACTAAATCCCCTTTTCTCTAGGCTCTCGCTCTTCGTCACCTGCTCGTTCAAGGGTACTTACCCAAGCGTCTGATCCCAGTAACAGCAGGAAACCTTCCAATGGTTCGTCGTTTCCGGCCTCACCCCCACCCCAACCGAGCGGTCCTCACACGCCGCTTTCGGTATCCCTCCAGCAATTATCATTCCGTCCCGTGGCAGCCGCTTCTGTGGAGCCATTATGTGCGTCGACGGAGCAACCAGATGCTCCCACGACCTCATCCAGAGCACTTGCCTTTTCTTCCTATCGAGACACAACTCCAGGACGACGATCTACCTCTACGTCCAGTACATCGACGTATTCACCTCCGGCAAAGGTCAGAGTCGAGCCGCCTCTTTTTCCGACTCTTCAGGGCATCCAGCCCCACCCGGCACATTCTCCACGTTTCGAGACCACTCCTCCCGGTTACACCAACGAGTTTTCACATCTGCATCCTTGGGGTCAGTACATCCAGCCTCGACAGGATTGGCCAGAACTCACAGAAGAGAAGGTAACCGGCGTGCTACCACTGCACGTCTATCGACCGATACCTCCCAACGGCTACTTCGGCGGTTCCTTCGTGCGTTCCTTTGTTTCCACGCCGTTTTGTGGGCGCACCGTCTTCGACGAATCCGCTTCCAATCCTTAGAACTCACACGGATGCCTGACATCATCGCGTTCCGGCAGCATGCTGCCCAACT
>MU891679.1:0-20499 GCA_036418205.1 Ostertagia ostertagi
GACATGAATGTGTCAGTTGTGATCACTGGAAACAGCACACAAAGTTTCACGCATGAAGATTCGGTTTCCGAAGAGAAACAAACGTACAAAAACTACACTCTATGGACAATCGAAGGTAATTCGGAGAGTAGAGGCAAATCGATCGATAGAATAGGATGGAGTAGTGTAAGATGTGAATGCAATAAAGCAGAAGGCCAGAAAGAGTTTCTAGTGAAGGCACTCCAAGAACCAAGTGGAAGCATCCCCGTCGCCAGCATTTGTGAAAGACGTCCGTGGGCACTTTGAACGCGTAGCAGCCCTTTCGATTTTCGAATTTTTTTACAAAACAAAAGCAATATTTCTGTTCTTTTCATTCTTATCGTGGATAATGAGTCTCAAGCCAGTGATTTATGGCTGAAATAGAATCATGATTTTTCCGTGAAGGATTCCTTTAATTGTTGAAGCGGCAGTAAATTACCGATGTCGGCTAATCGGCTCATCACGTTGTACGTGTAAATGCTGGTAAGCTATGTTAAATACACAATGGGGAAGCTGGGCCAGTGTGAAACGGTGCCCTGGCAGAGCAACTTGGATTACGTGACTACTTGAACTCTCCCCATGTTCTCTGCCGCGAAAGGCCAGAGCACAGACGATTAGAGAACGGCGCCTGGCTCGGCTCCAAATCCCAAGAAGGAAGGTGAGAGCTCTAGGACTAAGCCTTGGAGGAGGAGGGACTCCGGAGTGGGTGAGCCAATTACATGTGGCAAAGTTTGAATGTGATCACAGTAATCATAAGCCGCTGTTTAGCGAGAGAGCGCAGGCGAGAGCATCAAATCGAGGCGGTTTAAAGGACTGAGTTCAAGTTGTCCGTAGACCAGCAACTTGTAGCGCGGTTGTCGATAAGGAAGAGTGGGTTCGAATATCGTCAGCAGCGGGAAACAGACTGTCAGAAACCACAGTAATTTCACTACACCCTCGTTGAGAATGTACCATTCCCTTCATAAACTTTTGAGCAGTATGTGGCAGGTTCACATAAAGCTATGCAGGTTTCCTTTTACTAACCAGTGATGGGATTGCTCTACAAGCCTTCCACACGTAAAGAAAGGGTCTCTCGAACTGCGTCGAGTCAGCGTCGGGAACGTTGGAATTTTTATGCGAGTTTTTGCCAATTAAACGGCAACATCTCTCTAATTTTGTGAGAACTGGAATAAGGGAAGACGGTTTTGAAGAGCGAAATTACTGTGGTTTCTGATAGTCTGTTTCCCGCTGCTGACGATATTCGAACCCACTCTTCCTTATCGACAACCGCGCTACAAGTTGCTGGTCTACGGACAACTTGAACTCAGTCCTTTAAATCGCCTCGACCTGATGCTCTCGTCTGCGCTCTCTCGCTCAAACAGCGGCTTATGATTACTGTGATCAGGAACATTCAAACTTTGCCATAGTGTAATTGGCTCACCTACTCCGGAGTCCCTCCTCCCTCCGAGGCTTAGTCAATCCTACGATTTTATTATATGCATGACGAATCGAATATCCAGTAAAGTTTCTTGCAAATTACTATGTAACTGCGCTTTTTGAGGCGCAGTCTTGTCACCATACTCATGCCCCACCATGAATGTTTTAGAGTGCTGCTCAAGTCGTGACAGATTGCACAGAATTCCAAGACAGAAGGCATTCCTCAAAAAACATATGCTAAAATTTGAAAGCAGAGACTGCCCTTCCATTGCCACATCCATCTATTCCGACGATAGCAAAAATTTATTGTCACAATAAACAACAACTATACAGTACTCGTATTTCAGTGTATACAACATGTCATTGAATGCTTTGAACTGTTGCTCGAACAGGATCTCGAATCATCTCTGAAGGAAGTCTCTAGTATGCTTGGCTCTCTACCGACTTCCAGAGTCAAAAGGAGATAAACAATATCATCATAGACTAGAAGTGATGTTCAGAGCAGCGTTCTTTGAACTGGATATAAATTTAACAGGGCCAGACGACTGTGAAAGAGCAATCGCCGATATTTGGCAACACACGGCTGTCGCGTCGTTACAACGCCATTCATCAAAGCTACAATCATCAAACTACCGCAAAACTGAGCCAACAATGCAGCTTACCACCAACTGACGGATGGACTACAGAGTGCGTCTGAATTCTTGTGTTTATTCTTTCACTTTCGTTGTTTGCCTGTACAGACTATTTTTTGTCCTTGTGAGTTATTTCTATTCACCTTTTGTTTTTTTTTTTCTGTTAATGTTACTTCCGCTAGTTATGTGACAGAATTCTATTATGATTAGATTTGATTTGTTTTATCCTTGATCTAGATAATTTGTACTTCAGCATATATTTTTAGATATCTGCGTATTACTCTTGACTTTCCAACTATATTTTTTTCTTTTTATTGCTTGGTCCTTGTTTTTTTTTTTCTTATTATTCTCTATATTTCTATTTCTTTTATGATCTGCTATTTTTTTTTTTTTCCACCATTTTGCTCCAGTGGTCCCCAAATTTTAGGATTCAGGCACAAAAATTTTCAAAAATCGCGTGAGTAGTCTGGGCTTTAATATAAGTCTCTTTTTCGGAGGCCAACCTGGCTACCTTAAGCTCCTACTAATGTTCCCCGAAAAGGCTACAGTCAATACTTTTCCAGAGTACAGCGCCCAACCGCCTGCCTCCTAACCAAATGAGAGATATGTGAGCCAGTGGAGTTGAGTGAAATTCGGTAGCTGTATGTGATCCGCTCTTCTCCAACGAATTTGCAATGCGTAATCCGTAATCGCCAACGTAATCGCTGACATGGGCGAAGAGAGTGCAGCGAATATACAACACTTGACCTTCTGAAAAGAAAATTAAAGCTCAAGCGACACCAGCATCTTTCCGAAGGAGCTAACAGGAATCTGCGGGAATCCGCTTCATGGTACACGAGTGAATATTTTTGGGTAAGGGCCTAACGTCTCATCCTATATCAGACATAAGCCGAAAGGTCGTCTGTGGGATTACCAAACTAGGCTTTCAGAGGTCAATCTCATTATTCCTGATTCATTGTAGCTACTAAGATGTAGACTCTTCGTAAAAGTATCCAACAAACCTTCTTTGATGCAGTAGGCAAGGAAGAGCGGATAGGAGACGGCTGTGGAAAGAGACAGAATTAGACCGCTCACGAACATGACCACCTTGATTCGCCAGATCACCTCGTACTAGAATCGTAAGCTTGAGTTAGCCAAATAGCCACGAGTCACAGTGCAAAAATGTAATAAATAATGAATATTTCTCAGCTTTAGTTGCAAGATTGTAAAATATTGATACATACACGGGTGAAACTCCAGTTCGGGGGGAGGCACTCCATTGCTATCTTATCCACAATATAGAGAGCACTCCTTTGGGCTATCCAACACTTATGGATAAGATAATAAGTAAACGACTCATTTCAAGCGTACTTTTGATAAGGACCGGTGGATGTCCTACATTCCACACACCTGCCCACATCCTATCCACTTTTCTGCACAGGTGATCCACCCTGGAGCTCCTCCACCCTTAGCCCTTTGCGAGGTGTCCATTCTCCTGGTCCAGGACCGTTCCCTTGGACCATGGCAGGCGGAAATGTGAAAGCATCTCAGGGTTTCTTCCACATTACACCGATACTTATCAGAAGTCTACTTTAAATGAGTCGATTACGTGTCGTGAGCCCTCTCATCCTTATCTTGAGTATTGGAGAAAAAATGGAGTGGCCCCCCCGAACTGGAGTTTCACCCATAACGAAATCAGCGGCAGAGTGATCAGTGGTAGGCGGCGCACGAATGGCCCGGGATCTGATCCTACTATCATAAACATCCTCGCTTATGGTAAGGTACTATATTTCCTATGGAATAAGAGAATGACTTGGAGAACGGCATGCTCTGTAGCTTTCTTTTGTCCCAAACGGGAACTGAATGCTGGGACCAAGAACCTTCAACTGGAGCCTTCATGACTTGATGTCTTACTTCCATTCAGAATTGGACTTGTACTTTTAAATTTCATGAGACCTTTAATAAAACAACAGCGGTGCTTTGTCCCACTTTCATCATTTTTTCAGCTTTGTTCCACAAAGCCCAATCATTAAGAAGTCTTTGTGAAGCCTTTTTCAATTCCGAAATGTAACTAATGGGAATGAAGTGTAAAGAATACCTTCTGCGATGTTTCTCGAATGCCTCCGTAGTGATGAAGAGTGGTGTTGAAGAGCATGTTGAAGTTGAACGAGATTATCCATAGTGCGTAGGCGATCGCATGAATTACTGAAATAGCGAAACATCAGCCAGTAGTTTTGAGTTGTAAGATTTACAACACATATCCAAAACACACTTATGCTCTCTTCAGAGAGGGTTTTTAGTCCGCCTGCCAGATTAAAAAAAATACCATTCCCATTTTGATGTTCAGTTGATAAAGAACTATGCTCTTATGGATTTACAATGAGTCACTCTTAATGATCAGCGTCTAATCACACCGCTCTCAAAGTCGAAAGTTTCCACAGTCACTTAAAATCTGGCGTAGTGATTGCAAAGTTCAATTTGCGGATGTGTAGTGACAAGTGGCGCGCTTACCACGCGAGCGTCCGGGGATCAAATCCTGGATCGTGAGTCGCCCGGGCCAACCAAGCCTTCCATTCCCTCCGGGTCGGGTTAATTGGTACCAGACTTGTCTGGGAGGATAAAAACACTGACTTGTCATCGGCTGGGCCCGCAAGTCATTGTATAGGCCAACCGCATTCGCCACCGCGATATACAAAATGGAAGTAGAATGCGTGCCGCATCCCAAAAAGGAATTGATCAACGGCAAATGCTTGATCCTTTCTTCATCTTGGTTACGGTTCCAAGAAAACTGACGAACAACTTATGAAGTGTTTCCTGTCAAAGGGTGTAAGAATATCTTTGAGGATTCTCACACGATGGGGGAGCTTTGCCCTTCCTAGTACAATCTTCGTAACTTCAAATTAACGGAGCTTTGCTTTATCTTTGCAAGAGGCTGAACGTGGAAAGGAAAACTAACTGGCTCAGAGGAAAGCGTCGCAATTTGTATGTCGCAAATTAATCTAAGACACACTTGCGTCCAGAATGTGCCAAGGGGCTCAAGAACAACCGTAGATGACGCGGAGTGGAGTGAGACTTTGACGAAGCCTTAAAGATCATGCTCATTTATGGCTCAGATATGAATAGAAGAGTCCAGAAAGCGAGAGCCAGAGACGAAAAGAGGCGCAGGTATGTCACGAAGTAAAGATTCAGGAGAACGTCGTTTAAGATAGAGGTGATGACGTATGGCGACTCTAGCTAGAGACCAAAGTGTCATCACTGTTCACCTGTCGCCGTTGACATGACGAATTTGCTGAGCGCGCGCCAGAAAGTCCGTGTCCCTGTCGCGTGCTAGGGTGGTCCAGTGGATCCTCCTTGCTCGAGGGACACGAAGTCCATCATTCCTTTCGTTCAGAGCTTTCGTGAAGAAGTCTGACCATCGGGCCGGCGGTCGTCCAGGTGTTCGTTTGACGTCCCGAGGGATCCAGTCGGTAACCGCTCTGGTCCAACGGTCATCGCAAAATCGCATGACGTGTCCGGCCCACCTTATCTTCGATTCCTTGGCGAAAACGGCAGCGTCCCTGATCTTCGATCGTTGGCGTAGTTCGCACATACCGGATCCTCTGCACTTGCGTAAGGGTTACTCCTAGCATCGTCCTCTCGACAGCGCGTTGGATAACGCTGACCGCATGCTCGTCCTGCCTGCGCAGAGTCCAAGTCTCTGAGGCGTAGGTTAGGGCAGGAAGGACAGCGGAATCGAAGAGGTGGGCACGGAGCCGGATGTTCTTCGTCTTCTTCACTACTCCCTCGATGTTCTTGTACGCTCCCCAAGCCGCTCGTTTCCTCCTGCTCAGCTCTGGAGCTAGATCGTTCATCATAGTGTCATAGAACTTGTAAAACCTTGCGTTTGCGGACCAGCCTTCCTTTCTCTCGCATCGGTTTCATTCATTAAAGTGTTTATGGGAGGAGCGTCCACTTCCACGATTCTATTCTGGGCTTACGTGAATTTAGTAGTTTATCTCAACGCATTCTTTTAAACATCAAAGAGACCTACTCAGTTTAAAAAGTGCTCTTGTAGAAGACCTGTTAAGACAGAGCTAGATCTCACCGAAATTGCATTTGATGTCAAGGACGCTTACGGCGATCAGGCCAACCAGCTCGGACCACATTGTTTTCGTGTAGAAATATATCACTCGACGATAGCATGCAGATTTGGGGGCAGCGTTACGAAAAGCCCTTCGATATAACTGAAAAGAATTTTTTCAACATTGCAAGAAGTTTGTTTGAACTGTTTAGCAATTCTGGTCTCATTAGACATACGTGTCGCCTACAGTAATCCGCCTTTTACAGGGGAGCTAGGGGCATGCGAAAGCAGATGAAATGGTTCAAGCACCCTGGAATATCTTTCCTCTGCAAAATCAGGATTACTGTAGGCGGTATGAAATATCGCACTGCATGCCTCTCCTTGTGGGAATCCCAAACTTAGAACTGTCTCATTTACACAAACTATCCCGCAGTCCGAAAAAGAACTCACTATGAGGAAGAAGATTCTCGGAGGGCAATGCAAAAACATGATGAATAGCCAGAAATACCGTTGCGGTTCCCAAACACCGATCGCATACGAGACTGGTGGCAGCATTCTGAAATGAAGATTACTTATCTTCGAAAATTTTATAAAATCTTCGTATCGATTTGTGAATCGTCGGTAATGTAAGTAAGGTTACGCCATATTTCTATGCAAATTCAAAAAGGACGGGCGCCGGTCATGCACTTGAAGTTGAAGCCGCTTCTCTCATGCACAAGACTGGTGAGATTTTGGAACAAAGAGCCAGAACAACCAAACTTTCTCTTGTCAAAAGTTTTCTAATTGGTACCAGTATTAGGGCGGAAGTGGTGTAGTGGCAAGTGGCACGCTTACCACGCAAGGTTGTTCAGTAAGAACTGGATCAATGACTACTTGCAGGATCGAGATTTCGGCTCGGTCAACACTGGAGCCATTCAACCGCTCCGTATCTCCGGTGATGGGCGGTAGTGGCACGCTTACCACGCGAGCGGTCCGGGGATCAAATCCTGGGTCGTGAGTCGCCCGGGCCAACCAAGCCTTCCATCCCTCCGGGGTCGGTTAATTGGTACCAGACTTGTCTGGGAGGATAAAAACACTGACTTGTACATCGGCTGGCCCCCGCAAGTCATTGTATAGGCCAACACCACACACATTACAGATTTCGTCTGCTCTACAAAATGCTGTGTTCCGCTTCCACCGCTATTTCAGAGTTTTCGAATTTCAGGCCAGCAAAATGGGAGGTCTCGCCGGCAAAAATTGACCAAACCGACAACTGGCTGTAACTTTATTTTCCCTGGGGAGAAATCAACCAGTGATATACCCTATACTTACCCATGACCTCTTCTAAACATTCCACTCTTAGGTTGCCGAAAAAGCTTTGCCGTTTTTCTTTTCGAATTGGCTGACGGATAAGCCATAGCAATTTTCAAATTAAAATTGTTCCTCGTAAACGTCATTGTTTCATATCGAGTGGTGTTCCTTTTACGAGCACTTCTTCTGCTCTACTCGCTCATTTGTTTTGTTTCTCTGTTTGTTGGGAATTAGTTCGAATTTTAGATGTTTCGGTATAAGGTGCTTTACCGCGAAAGTGACCACATTTCTTTGAAAAAAATTATCCCTTAGAAAATGAGAAAATCAACCAGTCGTACATTCCTAACTTAGTCATGACTTGTTCTTCAAATTCAACCAGTTCTTCAACGTCTCGGCCATAAAAAAATTTCGACCTAGATCTCAGGTAATGGTGCTCGATCCGTCGAGTTCTGGTTGAAAAACCAGCTCTGGAAATTGAACGACGCGATTTGTAGGAAAACCTAGTAGTGTAATGATTAGAAGAGGTCATGCATAAGTAGAAGGTACATCATAGATTGATTTCTCCCAAGGAAAGATAATGTTAGAGATAGTTGTCGGTTTGGCCATTTTTTGTCGGCCGGACCTCCCATTTCACAGGCCCAAAATTTGAAAACCCTGGAAGAAATGTGGAAGTGGGACATAGCATTTTGTAGAGCAGACAATTCTCTTTCGAATGGTACACAACACGATGTAAAAGCATGGAGGTTTAGATGAAAATTTTTTGGATGAAAAAAAGCGACACTGTTTATGAGACAACCTAATACAAATGGAAGTAGAATGCGTGCCGCATCCCAAGACGGTTATATCTATTTAACTCCGTGCGTTTCAACATCCACAACTTCGTATGGAGAACTCAGCAATGACTCGTACATTGGTTGACCCCAGCAATTCATCGGATAAACCACGATTACTTAAATCCCTTTGAGATTCCGAGTAGCAGTGGAATGCGTGGCCACCTATAAGAGATTGACTCAACTGCTGCTAAGCTGAAAATCTCTCTGCTCATTGATCAGCACATTCTTATCAGTAAGTAATAACATACATATATGTTGCTTGTCGCGCTTTCAAAATTCTCATGGACAGTTAATAATTATAGTAGAATGAAGTTCTCGCATTCCACCTCCATATGGAATCGTAATGGAATTCGGAACACGATTTGGCCTACTTAACGACATACAGGGGCCAGCCGATGGGCAAGTCAGAAAATTGAATTCCCGGAGTTTGCTACGACCCAACCGTACCAGGAGTTATGAAATGCTCGGTTGACCCGAGAGAGATCCTATACGCTTTGAGACCTCCCCACCCACGTGAGGAAGTGGCACCAGTTCCCACTACATCGAATCCCCCAATGCGAGTTATGGTACACAATGTTTCGATGAATCGAATAAAACATGATTCCCGTATTGAAGAAAAAAACAGATCGACCACTTCTTCAAGCAGCTTATGTTAGCGGAGAGCGGCGTAAAAGTCGCACCATCCATAGGTCAGCAACGAACGCTCAAATAAGTCCGATATGCTAGTTCCATTTTGGCTCGCCCTTATGGGGGGTTGAAGATAATTACAGAGACCTTATGTTCATGCGCTGTGATGGTTTTATTAGGTCCATTGGCCCCATTTCCCTCGTGCTGCCAAATTCTCTTTAGCCCACGCCTCATACAAATCGATCAAAAATCTTAAACTGAAACTGTGTTAGTTGGGTTTCTTGACGGAAAGAAAAGACATGAGCGATCAGCGATGGAAACTGTAGTGCAGTATTGATCAGTTACGTAAGGAAGGGAAAACCTACAAGTGGAAATGTTCATCATTGGGATTACAAGCAAAAATATTCTACTGTCTGATATTCTTCTGATACCGGAGTGAGTAGCTTTCACGATGGAAAAGAGCAAAGGACAGAAGAAAAGAAAGGAAGAAAGGAAGAGAGGATGGAAGGGAGTGAAAACAACGATCGAACTTCACACGCCTTCGGAAAATTTTAGTTCTAGTTCTGATTTGATGGAGTTAGCACTTCTGATGCGGATGAATGAATTAAATAAAACTGAGGGTATTTTCGGGTTGGGCTCCCAAGGCGCACACGAGCGCGCCGCAAATCGCGCGCTTGGTGAATGGCCGTTTTATGGACAATCGCACTGGAACAGTGTTGTCCATCGCAGTAAGAGAAAAACAGAAAACAGAAAACAAAGACGCAACCACCAGCGAACAAAAGTTCTGAAAGAGTTGTCTACAACGCTTCCATTGTTCTCTGATTACGGTCAAGAATGTGTTGTGGAGTTCGCGATACGGGGGGAGGTGTACTCGAGCGTTTGTTTACAAGGGCTTGTTGAAAAGTACAGTTGGAAAATTGATTAGAAATTCAGGAACTGTTGATGCATACGGTGCTTTCTATACCGCATATCTATGTGCTATGTCTCCCCCTTCCTTTACAACCTGATTTTTTATTGAAAGTGAAGTAATTGCTAAGGAGACGGACCGTGATGAGGTACGTCCTCCAGGATCGACTTGGTTTCAATACCGGCATATTTTGAACTGATGAACATCTGACTATGGCCCTCCAAGGCTGTATAACTTTGTTAGGCTAACGATGATTTAACGCCTTTGTCAGAGCCTTGATCAACGCCGACGTGAGGGCGACCACCCTAGAAGAAATTAGCTTGTGCTCTAATGTGCAGTGATGAGGAGCACTGCGGAAGTGAGGAAGTTTGGAAAGGAAAGGTAGCTGCGTTGTGAGATTTCCCCTTACCCATGATCTGTTCAGCTACAACCACGAACTAATCTTTTTTCAGGGCAAGTTTTCAGAGTGGCCTGCAAAGTGAGTAGAATAAATTTGCTGTCAAGCTGGCTTACCGTAGAGCGAGAATTGTTTTTAATTGAACCACTATCTCACGTAACCTTTCTGAGGAGTCACCACATTTTACTGCACTTCTGATAGCCAGTCTAAAACCGGGAAAGCCTTTTGGAGATACCTAATTTTGAGGGAGGAAATCCGGAACTTTGCATCGGCATCATCTAAATTGAACGCCACTTAGGCCAGACAAGCTGTTCATCCCTTCAGACTGGTCAAACGGAACCAGTCCAGGAGAAGCTGGGGGCATTGGCAACTCATCGTAAACCGACGCAATAGAAGCGCAGCCAACATGAATCGTGTATGCTAGGAATTTCAATCTTGGGAAAAGGATAATAACGTCGCCAGCATTCGGCATAGATCAATCTCGTTTGGATGCGCCATGCATTCTACTACCACTCAGAATCGTAGTGGCGCTATAAGAGGCCATTTGGCCTATGCAATGTCTTCAGACTCCAGCCGATGTACAAGGCAGTGATCGTAATTTTTTATTTGTTGTCCAGACAAGTATGGTACAAACTCATGCGACGCGGCCGATGCGATGAAAGGCCTATTTGGCCCAAGATTTGGAATACCGAACTGCGGCGTGGTACTCAGCTACGAACCATCTCGCCATCTATACGCAGATCTGGGCTGAAAGT
This sequence comes from Ostertagia ostertagi, assembly GCA_036418205.1. NCBI lineage: Eukaryota > Metazoa > Nematoda > Chromadorea > Rhabditida > Trichostrongylidae > Ostertagia > Ostertagia ostertagi. The sequence goes on from MU891679.1 coordinate 10,915, forward strand.
GCTCTTTTGTCATTACTCTCAAACCATCTCGATTAGCGGACCGCGCCAACAAGCGCGGTACAAACACTGAAGAAGAAGGAGAAGAAGTCTCAAATCCTCAAAGTGAAGCCCTACGTGGTTGAAAACTCATTGAACTAGAGGAAGAGGACTAAGGCAAGAACTCGATAAAACTTATAATAATTCAACTGCCACGCCTGCTTAACACGACTGGCGTGGTTTGATAAATAGCTTAACAATAACATAACAGGCTTCGAGCACACACCCTACAAAGCCGGCTTCTTCACACTTTATCGTGTTTAAAATGAATCAGAAATGCAAGTGTACTCCGTATTCTCTTGTCCAAGTCCATAGTTCCCCTAAGCGGAGCCGTCGAGCAACGAAAATGCAACTGATAAGAGCACTTTCTAAGCGAAGTATTATGTATTGGGTTGGAGCATAATATCGTAGCGCTTGCATTTTCATTTCTTCACACAAACATTTGAAGCAAAAAATAAAAACATAAAACTAATCAGTGATCTTCACTTCGTCATTATTTACAACTTTTGATTGCATTTCGCACGAGATCACCGGACGTAGAATTTCAAAAAAATATTTAGCTCACTTTCGGGGTCCTTCTATTTCAATGCTTACGACTATAAATAAGGTTCTGATTCGAGCAAGCTAGATGAGGTGATCGTGGAGCAAGCTCGATATAGAATGAATAGATTTGAAAGAACTTCCAATTCGGCGTTTTTTTCTTTTTTTCAAACCGAGAAATAGCAGCTGTCGAAACGCCGATTTTTGCCGTCTGGATTTCCCAACTTCTAAGCTCTAAAACTCAGTACAACTACAGTGTTCAAGAAAAAGACAACCACGGTTTTGTAGAACGAGAAGAGTACTTTCAAATACTATGAGCAGTTTTTTGGAGGATACTTGTACTGACTGGATTTGTACGCTCAAAAAAAAACGCTACGATATTATGCTCCAACCCAATATTTGGGTGAGGTGAATTCAGCGAAAGTGGCGTTCTTAGCCAGGCGCATGACGCCGAGAGTCATGAACCCGGATTTGAAATCGTTCAGCATCAAGCATCACTACCGCCAGCTGGGATCACAACAGTCTCGCTAGAACGAATAGAAACCGCGGCTTATACATCGGTGGTCAAAAGTAAGTCATTGTGTGTGTGCCAATTCTTATTCAAGTGGCTCCACGATTTTGAATTGAAATAGAATCCGTGGCGCTTCCCAGAAAGGGTCGATGGATGCCAAGTGATTTCTCTTTGCATCGCCAAGGAAACTTCTAGCGTTGAGGGTATGCAGTTGAGTGCGTGCAACAGAAATTCCTCTTCTGTGGATCAGAATCTAGTGTCATAGGGAGCCACAAATACGAGTATTTTTGTTTATTTATTTATTTATAGTAAGTAGAGTTACTAGTTACTCAGTAATAAGGCACTACTGTGGTTATATGGTTGATGCTTGGTTTCCGTCCAACATAAAAAGCGTTTAGTTTTTGGAATAGTGCTGATTGCGGAATTTTTGATAACCAAACCTGTTCCTTCTTCTACCAACCCTGAAACGGGTCGCATTTCTTCGAAATCACGGAAAAATTCGTGGCAAAGTGATTAGCGTTGAAACTCATGTCAAAACTTCTTTTCGTTGCAGAAAGGTTCAAGGCAACTGCCTGCACCAACCAACGAGTTTTACAACTCGAGTGACCCTGAATCATCTACCAGAATACTTTAAGGTTTCGGCGACTTTATCATGTGGTATTTCGATCTAACTGACTCTGGAATCGTGGGTGCTAATCTCGTTGAGACTGAACTTTACCCCTCTGAGTGTGTAACCTAAACAAATATGCCTCACCTAGTTATTCTGGAGAGCATGTTTGAATCAAAGCCAAAAATTGCTTTGGGAAACTTTTGTGGTCACCCCCCCCCCTCCTACCAAAGGAGAACTCCATCAGCCCTTTCAAGTCATTCTAGTCATCATTCTTGCTATTATCATTGTTTCGAACACTACCGCCAGTTATCGCAAGGATGCTGAGTTGTGTGCAAAACTTTCGCCCCAGCCGGGATTCGTACCCTCTCTTGCTTTCCGGGCAATTGTTGCTGCCAGTTACTACTGCCAGTTACCGAAGAGATCGCGTCGAGCGGCGTTCAGGTTCGTCGCGGGCACTTTTTGGAGGAGACGATACATCGCACACACTCTTATCGTACCAAAGGAGAACTTCATCCCCAAGCCTCAAACTCTGTTGAGCCGAAACTGGAGACTATGGTTGGATATCTGACTTTATTTAGTGGAGTGGAGAAAGAAACTATGATGTTTACAAGGTTTTCTAGACTTCGTAAGAAGTTTTCAACACCTTAAAAATAGTCCAAGTTAAGGCGTTGGAGAATTATTCTTTCTAATAGAGACGACTCCGATGAAAAAAACAAAAAGCGATCACTCTTACCCCTGGGCAGCGCCACTAAATGGCGATTTCCTATTTATACATTTCTAAAAAGGAAAAGATTAGCGACCACGAAGCGGAACAGTGAGTTAGGAGGTGTGTTCGCACGCGGACCAAACCTTGACTGCCTCGCGCGACCGATCTCTTTAGTAATTGGGCATAACAATAATAGCAGAGCTAAAGTAAGTATAAACTCTTATTCCTATTGTTACCTTCTGAAGGCACCGGTTCGCGTGCCGCGCCGCAAAGTCATGCTCGCCGAAGAAACGGCATCGTACCCGACAACAGGCCGTCGCGCGGTGATAAATGCGGACACTGACGAGTCACAGCGTACTGGGCGATGCGCTAAGCCGGAACGTGTCAGGTATCCGAAAAAACGAGCGATACCCGTTCGAGTTTTTTTTTTTTATTGAATCAGAATCCTATTGAAATTTCACGACGATCTCACTGTTTCACCCTCCAATGCAGAAAAATGAAGGATAGGATAAGCAGAATTTTTTTTTGAGAATCGGTTCAAATCAGTCCCTTTTGGAATGCGCCATGCATCCTACTTCTCAAAGTCGCAGTGCTATTCTGATGCGATTTCGGACCAGAGAGGCTGAAGATGTACACTTTAGGATTTCAACCCTCTCGGACCTATCCAGTGTTCATGATCCTAACTCAAAGGAAGAAACAACTTATGATAGTATTCAACGGTTGAGCAGAGATTAGTTTGAGGACCTTGCGCATAGTAACTGGCCCCTTCTCCATCACCTCACTCTCGTCCAAATCTACAGCGTACGTGGGAAAAGAACTAAGTAAAAGCTGCAGAACAAGAGCGCGAAAGAATGAAAAATCGGTCGGATGGGAAAAAAAAATGCACAAATCTAATAGAGTTTAAATGAATCAGCTTTAAAAGGAGGTGTGTTGTTAGCATTTTTGAGGAGTGATTGTGGTGCGCGTCATTAGGCACAAAAATTCATAACTAATTGGTTGATTACGTAATAACTTCGTATAGCATACATTACGCCCTTCTCTTGAGCACAATTAGGTTCTTCAGAATTGGATTTGTCATTTTCTGCCCAAAACTGCTTCACGAAGAAGGCCAAACTATTTGTTCAACGAGCAATTTGCGCAAAAATAATACCGCCAAAATTTTTAGCATGATTAACGTGACATGACGGTAATGGTCTCTCAAGGAGACGGTCAGTAGTTGCTCGGCACTAGGACTATCAAAAGCGCACAAAAGCCGATCACGACAATTCCATACTGAAGAAAAATCAATGATGATGGCAAACAAGAATCATAGCGGTCGTGAGGAGAAGGGTAAGATCCCTACTATATATAAATGCTTGGCCTGCTGTTTGGTGTGTGTCACAAAATCATAAACCGCGCTTTCCTGCAGCCGTTCTGATTGAATATGAACGGTAAGTAAGAACATACTGGTGAGGGTCAGAAGTGATATGACTGAAGATCTGATAAGAGAACGCGAAACGCAGATTTCGCAACTTTACTGTGAGTGTCCAGCAGCCAGACGCTTTTTTATAAGGATGTGAGGTAGGATGGGACATATTTGCGGTCATAACATAATGGATGATCAGCCACTAATAACAGCGATAGGCGGTGAGCTAGACAGTGAGAGCATAGAGCCACTCAAAAAACAGATATGAATATGGGACTGATTTCAATAAATTTTACATGCGTTGTTGTCCTTAGCATAAATTACCATTTGGCCACTCCCAGAATTCCTAAAAATGCACGGTGGATGTTCGAAGAAATCATATAATCAGTGCTGGGTATTTCATTTCAAACATCATTAGCATCAAATGTTGTACGGCCGCTAAACTTGCCTTGACATTCGATGCATGGTGGTTGTTTACAGACACCTACTATAGTAAGCTCGACCAGGGTCAACCCTATCGTTGTTACTTTTCAAAAATTTTTACGACCCCCCTCCCCCAAGGTGGATTTGATACGACCCCCTTTCGACACCTCGACCACCATCATCCTCTCTATAGTATTTAATTCTGGTACCACTCAACCCACCAAACTCCGCCCACTTTTTCCTCCAAAAATGCCGTCGAGCGGGGGGTATATACGCGCGCTGAAACGGCAAATTTTTCTTGCGCGCCCTCAACTCACTACCCACGAAATCTTAGTTTCTCCTCAATCCCACACGTGATTTCGAGCAACTAAAGTGGGTACGACCCCCCCTCCTACAAACTCAACCAGGTACGACCCCCCCGTTGTTACTCGTAACAACGTAGGGTTGACCCTGCCCCACCCGCGTATCAAGCACCCGAGCCCCGTAAGCATTCCCACCAATCCAATTTATCCTACCGGTGGAACTAAACCTCCACCGGACTGATCAGCTTTCACGAAGCCTTTGGTGTCATGCGCGCGTACGCTGGCGGAGCAAACTGTAAAGGATAAAGCATTTGCCGTTGATCAATCCCTTTTTGGGATGCGGCACGCATTCTACTTCCATTTGTACATTCGTAGTGGCGTTTGAATGCGATGTGGCCTATACAATGACTTGCGGGAGGCCAGCCGATGTACAAGTCAGTGTTTTTATCCTCCCAGACAAGTCTGGTACCGAATTAACCGATCCCCGGAGGAATCAGGAATAGAGCTGTGTGTTACAGCCGACGCAACGACCCGGATCGATCAGACCACGCGTGTGACAACCATTTTTGAGGGAGAAACTGGAAGAAATCATCATGAACGAAAACTGGAGCATACTGTCCGTCGATTTCACGCGGTGGACGAGCTTACAGCTCGGAATGGCTATTTGTGAGACTGTCCTCATAGCGGATAGAGGCCGACAAACTGGTGAGGTTGCTTGGACTGAAATGCACTTTCGATGCGAAAGGGAATGGTAATGACGACGTTAAACTAGTCCTCACCACGTCTTTGGTGATTTGGGCGAGCCCGTCGCACAGCGTGGAAAAGTTCTTCTCCAGCGTTTTTTCTCACTTCTTTACCACAGCCAAAACACCACTCTCATCTCCTTAGCAGGACTCTTATCCACTCCGACGAAGCAAACCAGCCCTTTTGGCACATCGGCTGGGACCGTATGCTGAATGTTGGGGAGGGGATGGGGTCCCCAACGGTCGACGGTTTACTTCAACTCGGTTGGTACGATAGGAGAGTACTGACGCAAGTGGTGCAGCTGGTCCAGTAGCTTCGCCAGAAGGACCGGTCTGCTCACCCTTGGACTAAGCCTAGGAGAGGGGACGGACCCGTCCTCTCTTTAAGGCTTAGTTCTAAGGTAAGCGCCAAATTGTGGCGGTTCTAAGGACCGCGTTGAAGTTGTCCGTCCACCGTCGGGGACACCATCCCCTCCCCAACATTCAGCATACGGTCCCAGCCGATGTGCCAAAAGGGCTGGTTTGCTTACGTCCTCCTCTCCGAGCATCCACACTGCGATAGCCGCCCTGCCTTAGTCGTGTTGCTGCCTTTTTAGGCCGATCGAACCCAAAGTATTCCCCTCTCACATGAAGGACGAGACGGCGGGTAAAAAGACAGCCTAGTAAATTAACGAGTGGGTCAATGTGCCGTGAGAAATAAATCAGAGAAATGGCCAGATCGAGGAATGGTCCCCTTTACCCCATTGATTTCTGCTTTGATGCGACTCTCGCTGGCCCTGCACACCTCAACGCTGATGCATTCTCTGTCTCTGTCTCTCTCTTTTTCCCTTTCTCTTTCGTAAAAGGCTAGAGACCTACGCGATGGTACCATGTCGGCGGCGTGCCACGTCGTAGCGGGCCAGGACGGCCATGCTAGCCGTTGGAAGCCTACCTTTGCTGCAAATTCCGTAGCGTTTCCACCTTAGGTCAGTGGCCGGGCATGTCTTCCACTAGTTTGTTTTCTTCTTCGCCTTTCGACCTTCGCCAAAATTTCCCTTTTGACATCATGCGGCGTCTTTCATAGTCGGCTTTTCTCCACGGGCAGTTTCGTTGCGACGGGCTCGATTCTCTTTTTCTACTGATCTCATCACAAATACTTTCATGCCTAACGACAGTCCAAGAGCTCGCTCTTTTGATGTACTTTGAAGACCGAAAGTACAAGAGAAAAAAAAGAGCGAATCATGTTAGTGCATCATCATGACTGAGATGAACACGTTCGTTGTAATCTTCCAAATTCCGTTCTGAAAGCAAAAAGAGATGCCCAAAAAATCTGTTATACAAAAATATGTTGCAAGAAGAGGGGGGGGTCATAAATAGTCAGGGTTTCCGTTTCTCGCGGGCCCCCAGACGGAAGCCAAACGTTTGAGCATGTCCTCCGAAGTCAAACGAGTCCTCCACAGAACTGGATCATCGAAAGGCAGTGAAAGGTAAGGCGCTAGAAACGGAGAGGTACGCTTTTAACACAGCGAACACATCTGGTGGTTCACCTTTCATTGTAAACTCCCACAAAAAGCATAGCGAATGAACGCCGTTGTCAAAAAGTGACGAAAGAATTGGTTTAAGAGGCAATCGAAAAGTTTTTAAAAGGCCCGTCGAAAGTTTACGAGATAGGGCTTTAAATTCCTAACCAAGCCCTTTTTCCCACAGCCTCAAACTTATAGTTAGCTAATTTTGTAGAAGGTAATAATTACCCCTTTACAATATTATACTACTTGACCATTTTGTTGAGCCCTGGAAGTAAGGCTGGGGTAGTTGGTCAATTGAGCACATAATATTTCATAAGACTAGCCTGCCTGTCGTTTATGTGCCGGATCCCCAATATCTGCACGCCCTGCTTATACATATTCTGCCTTTAACAAAAATGATCTTAAGGTACTATTAAACGACTCGAAACATTTTTTAGCATTTTTAGAAAGATAATATTTTCATCAGGGAACATGGACGATGAAATATTCGACAAGAAAATGTGTGAAAGCTCCTGATCTGATTGAAACCAGTCCACATTTCGGTCTATAACTGGCCAGCCTTTCAAGGTCTCGACGAATGATTACAGTGTGATAAACTGTGGGTGGGATCGATGGATTATGCATCAAGTGGAACGAAACATCTTAAAGTTGAGTCTGAGAAAAAATGCAAAAATTCGCGCTTCCAGTCAGTTTTGGAACAACTCTTATCCTTATGTTGTGAAGATCCCACCAGTAGCGCATGCTTCCGAGATGCTATTAGACGTCGCAGATTGCCTGGCGTATTTCCCGTATTTGAATGCCTTTGATGCTTCACAAGTATGCTGGGTTGTGAACAAAACTTACGCCGATATCGGCTAACCGGCTCAACACGTTATACGTGTGAGTGCTGACAAGCTATGGTACGTATACCATGAAAAGCTGAGTTGGGAATGAAATGGTGCCCCGGTAGCGTAACTGGTAGCGCACTTGCCCGGAAAGCGAGAGGTGCGGGTTCTAGTCCCGCCTGGGGCGAAAGTTTTGTTCACAACCCAGCATTCTTGTGAAACATTCGCAAGGCGAACTGCGGCCAAAAACAGCAGTTAACAAACAAAAACAAGCTCTTTGGTGCTTCTTCATAAGTGAGATTCTCAAGAATGTGCAGCGCTTTGAAAAAGAGCTTTAAAATGTTTTCTTGCATGCTGTAGGAGCTCTCACGTCGACCACAAAACTGAGGTCTTGAGGTTTGTTTCCGCTGAGCGGCCGCCTCAATGCCAAAGGAAGGATTGAAGCATTTGCTTGGAGTGGGTGGAGTTGGAGTCAGGGTCAACCGTCACGTTCGAACATTTTCGGGATTTTTGCGACCCCCCCCCTCTCGAGAGGGTCCAGTTGCGACCCCTCCCAACACACAGTTGCGACCCCCCAATACAACCAGCCTTCCTCCACCGCGACCTCTCCCTCTTCTATAGTATTTGATTCTGAGACCAGTTGACACAGCTACCTAAAACTCCGAAACTCCACCCACTTTTCCCCCAAAAATAGCCGTCGAGCGGGGGGGGGTATACCAGTGAAACGGCAACTTTTTTCGCACGCACCTATGCCCTGCGCCCCTGATCACCAAAGCGCGCAATGCGACCCCTCTCCCCTCCCAGAAACACAAATGCGACCCCCCCGTTCGAACAGTTCGAACGGACGGTTGACCCTGGTTGGAGCGGTGTGTAAAATTTCTACCATAGGGTTCCCGTTACCGTTAATGAACACAACTGCTACTAGTACTACTAGCGGTGGCACTATTAAGGGAAAATTTGGGAGCTCCGACTGAAATGTTAGAATTTTCTATTACTGGAAATGTACTCTGGACCATTTCTTAAATCTTCAACACTGCGCCTTCACGGGGCCACTCAGCGAAAATGGAACTTGGTTTTGTGGTTTACGTGCGAGTTTCTACAAAATGCAGGGAACCCACCAATCTTCTACAGGTTTTTCAAAGCGTTCGTACTTTCGTGAAATTTTGTTGTCGGACCTGATTGCAGTAAAGTTGCACTCCCAGCAGAGATCGTTCGAATTTCAATGCAGAAAGAATGGATTCAGACGTTGAACAAAGTTGCCGTAAGGCCATCGAGTTGCACGGGAAATCGCATACTTCACGACCTCGCGAAACATTGCTGAGTGAGTAAATGATTGCGCTCTGGAGGACCTAAGTTCTGAGGTACGTTGCGATAGCCGAAACATTTGTCAGGAATTGACGGCAATTGACTCTCGGGGTTCTCTTAGGCTGGAAAGCGCTAGAGACGCAGATATGACGAGGTAAGGGTTGATCGGATGTCTTTAGAAGCATATGCAGCGGAAATGCGTCATTCCTTCAAGCTACGCGACTGTGACCTAATGGTACACGCCCAGTAGGCCAGACTTCGCACTACGAACTGTCCAGACCAGGGTGTAGAATCTAGCAATTGAATAGTGCTGGTTCGTGTTGGGTGAGGAATGATCACTTGAGTTCCCAAATTTGCATGTGTCACATTGTTCTATGTCGTTGGTATTGAAAATGACTTTTGTCTAAAAAAAATCATAGTTCGCCTTAAAGGCATGCCCCAGGATCACATTGGTGTGGCTCTTGCACACGAATGTGAATGTATTGGTGCGAAGTGGGCCGGCAGTAAAGAAAAAAGGAAAAGAATCCGTCGAAAACGCTTAGGTTAAGGGCTCACTCACCTTCCTAATCGGCTGTGCTAAGGGAATGAGAGACTAAGCGCGGAGAGGAGAGTATGAGGCGAGAGAGCGCTACAGATGAGAGAGCGCCAGACAACAGCCTGATAAGAGAAAAAAAA
>MU891682.1:0-41304 GCA_036418205.1 Ostertagia ostertagi
TAGGAGCATTTCGTCATCTTCGACAAAAATCGGGTCATTTGCAACAGAGCCAAGCAATTTTCTTAACACATAGACAGTGAAGAACATCTGAAACTTTTTCCAAAGCAAAAAATAACAAAGGAAGGAATACGCTGGTGGTAACGTGATAGCTACTAGAAACAAGCTTTACTTTAAAGGACGAATTTACGATGGAAAAGCAACCCATTCCAAATTGAGGTAGAGATGGTGAGTAGTACCAGAAAGAAAGCGAAACCACGAAAAACGGCCCAGAACCGGAGAAATGGGACCCCTTCCTTGTCCGTTGATTTGAGCATTGATGGGACTCTCATCGCTTTGCCCTCTTCAACCCTACGCTCTCTCAGCTATCTAATCACTCGCCACCTATTGTACTACGGCGAGTGATCAGACGATCGGTGGGCGGAGATCGCCGAACTCGCCAACTTTGAGCCATGCTAGATCTCAGAGGTCAAATCTTTCGATGCCGATTGCGTGTCTGTCCGCACCCTCAAGAGATTCACCGCTCTCCCCACTAGGAGATTTCTCCCTTCTTCGACCTTCGTTCTTTCCGTGCAATCCTCCTTTACCGGGTCACCAATGTCTGTCCAGCTGTCCATCATACCATAATTATACACCGAAAACGCAACCTATTCATCCTGGAGAAAGCAAAGAATTGTCCTCCATGTTGACACCGCCTGTCACACAAATGACCTCGCAATGAGTGGAAGATTGGCCTATCCGCTTTGATTCTCACATATCACTCACAAAATTTCGCTCTCACCAATTTATTCATTTCAGCCATTTCGACATCTTCTTGAGCAGAAAAAGGTTTAAATCCGAGGCAATGTGGGGAAGACCTACGACGATTTCGCTCTTCCACGGGCTCTATATAAGTTTGCATGGTAGCTTAGCTTGCTTCTTGTTGAGGAAGATGCGTAGTTTCCAGTACTCAAAAGCTAAAAATGAGATATGTTGCCTTTGGCGGATTCCAAAAACTCACAGTCCTTTCTGAACAACTTAATATATTGATAACTTTGTCGATAACGTAATATGCGCATTGACAAATGACCAACCACCGTGTCGCGCGCTGCCACTTACACACGCTTCGTCACGATGGCTGAGGTGTGCGGTTTGATGAATCAATTGAGTCGTTAGTGTAGGTATCTTCGCTCCGTAGATCTACGAGTGTGCTGAACACCGCCTCTTGAATGCCCTTCTACCAGTGATTTTCGATGGGTCATCAATACCGTGACCACCCTTCCAGCTCATCGTGTTACTCGTAAGTGCGGTCGGACAAACGATGGTTATTGCATGCTCGTGTCCTCGTTATCGACAAAGTTATCAATATATTAAGTTGTTCAGAAAGGACTGTGAGTTTTTGGAATCCGCCAAAGGCAACATATCTCATTTTTAGCTTTTGAGTACTGGAAACTACGCATCTTCCTCAACAGACAATCCTACATCGTGATCACTGCCTTTAGAATACAGTTGCGCGAGACATGCATGTTTCCTTCATCCGCGCTGTTTTTTTATTCTTTTTTTTTTCTTCTGACAACATCACTCTTGGTCTTGCCTTTAAAATTCTTGAATGCTTTGCAAAGCATCAAAACAGCAACAAAACAATGTAATATTTTTATGCAGCACCATATTTTTTTCGCTAGCAGATCTCTGAACATCAGAAGTAATTGTAACTTTGACAACATTTCGGAAGTGTGTCGCAGTTCTGTGTTGAGTCAATGTTTATTGCCGGCCCAAGTGTTTATTCGGGCGACCTTATGTAGCAGAAACAAAGCGTAACCGTTATTCGAAAGCTTCAGAGCACGAGTGTAATGGTGCGGTTCGAAAGCTTTGCTAACTTCTAGAAAAGTGTAGTTTTGCTGTTAGCGAGGTGCATTACAATTCTTGGACAAAAGCAATACAACTGTATCTATCGAAATCTTCTGCATGCTCCAACACATGGCCGCTATTGAATGACAAATGATGCTCGAGGCCTGTGCACCCCACTATTGAGGCTTTACCGAAGTGGAGCCCCAGGACTAATATTGGCTCCAGGATTTCCTCAACCGAGTAGTCGAGTATTCCTCAGCGGCACGTCGAGGATCCCCGCCCGGACATTCAGTTACGATCTCCGCGCGGACATTCACACTCGCCATGCGCGTGCCGTCTGTGCTCTCCGCGCGTATGTTCACTCTCGGCACTACTCTCGCAGAGTACAGTCATGGTCGAGGAATTCCTCGACCGTTATTAACCCTGGTGGAGCATAAAGTAGGGCCTAATGATAGACGGACGGACTCACGGACTCCACCTAATACACGTGGTCCCACCCCAGAATTGACGGCATGAACCCTGCTTGCTCTCCTTCGTGTCCATGCTCCCCCGTCCCTCACTCTCTTCTCTCTCCTCCACGCCAAGACCTTCAGTCCGCTTCTAGACCACATTACGCTGATGCTGCCTTTTCCTTTTCACTAATGGTCCACTTCGCGACTCAACCTCCGTTCTTTAGCGAAATAGCCAGACCAATTCGGACATGGGGTGTGCCCTCAAAGACAGTGAGTAGGTTACACTGGGAGGCGGGTCTCTGCAACAATCACATGTATGGGAAAGCTTCAGCATTGCCCTTCCGATAGCGTTCATGACCGTTTCATGATGTTGAACACATTTTTATGTGAACTATGTGATCGTTCTAGGCCTCTCAGGGATTTGGAAATGTTTCAACGTTCCGCATTGGGACGATCTTTGCTTCGCACTTTATTCATAGTCAGATAGCCTTGTCTGTCTAAATCTGTCTCAACAACGCTTCTGTTGAAGTATCGCAAGAGCGCAAGTCCAAAGTCCAAAGTCACGCTTAGGCGTGAGCCATAACTTGCGACTTTGGACTTGCGCTCTTGCGATACTTCACTAATCTTTGTAAGGTGAACATATGATTGACTGCGCTGAATCTGTCCACAATCCCGAGAAAATCTGAACCAATTCCATTTTTGGGCGCTTGTGCGTTTGCTCTTATGTCTGGCGTTCTCTGGATACGATTAGCCGGTAGCCAAGCAGGAAAGATCGGTTGTGTTATTAAATATTTATACTGTTTGCTTTCCAAATCGTTCTACTCTCAAGGAACAACATAGATTGGGTTGGACAGAGTTCACCTATTCGCTCTCGCGATTTTGCTGGAAATAGCGATCCGATTCTTTCTATGTAGCTATTCTTATCATTTACTCAAAACACCAACCCCAGATGGGTAGACACTTTGGATATTAACGGAGTGAAAGGATGCGTGAATACCAAGGAGAACATACTTAGTTTCGCTGAAGCAAAAACTCACCTTGAAAGCCGCTAAGAGGAGTTGGATAGTCGTGCCGTAAGCCTTTTCATCGACACGCCAATTTGCTAGCCCTGGAAATCGCGTGATTGTCTGCGTGGTTCATGCGGGACTACTTGAGTTGTTTTTTGATAGATTAAAATTGCTCAAATCTTTTGATTATCGTACTTCTATGTGGTGTATGTCTGTGTTGGTGCATATTCGACTGCAAACGCATCTCTTGCTGGCATGGAACCAACAATAAATGCCGGCGGAGCAAGTCAGTTCGAACAGCTCGTTCTGCCCCTCCTTATTTCAAGGGGAAGAAGGAGAATCCTTAATCAAAGCAACAGTCCAGCAGGGTTTTTACCTTCGACACTAATGGTGTGGAACGATGCGCTAGCCCTAGTCAAGAACATAAGAAGTGTGAACAAAAACTCACCTTGGAAAGCCGCTAGAAAGGGAGCTGAACGGCTTCGAAGTGGGCGTGGTTGCTCAGTCGGCTGCAATCCCCTCGGCCGATTCCAACCACGCCCACTTCGAAGCCGTTCAGCTCCCTTTCTAGCGGCTTTCCAAGGTGAGTTTTTTGTTCAGTCACACTTCTTGTTCTTGACTAGGGCTAGCGCATCGTTCCTCATCAGTGTTGAAGGTAAAACCCTGCTGGGACTGTTGCTTCAGAGAGGGTTCACAGCAGTTTTTTCGCTTTCTTTCTATCGATTTTCTGTCGACTCGACACCAATTTTTCATTATCGGACCGCTTTACCCAGCCAATTCGATTCAATGTTTGTTGCTTTTAACTGTTTGATTGCTCTTGAATAAATCACCGAGTTTTGACCTGAATTCCGATATGCGCATATTCTGTTGATTCGAATAGTTTCTATTTGTCAATTTGAAAGATGGTGTACAAGATTGCGTATTTACCGACCAAAGCTCCTACAGACTACAACTTCAATCAGTCGTTGAAAAAACTGGAAAACGAACAAAATTTACGACGAGCTGGATGACTTGGTGGCCGATATTAGAGCATGAATCGTCTCCAAGAGTTGTGTTTTTTTTTACTTTCACCGTGGAATCGGCCGACTGCCAAGCAAACAGGAAGCATTCTTGAAGTATGGTGACTATGCTCCGGAATAATCTTTTGGCATGTTTTCGTTAAATATTTTTGTCGTTTTCGCTGAATAAAATTTGTTGAAAAAATCCGCAATAATTATGCATCAACTCCAATTATTTTTCACAATCTGCATATTTCACCTTTCCTGAGAGTTTCATTAGGCTTGCCGTTTTTCGTTACTGAATGCGGACGCTTCCTTGCAATTCAGTTGACCACGAGAATCACAAAATGCTTTAAATCAGTCACAATTGCAGCAGCATTTCTGTGGTGGATTCTATCAAAAGGCAATGTTGTGTAATTTACTCTAACCCTGGAGATTCAACGAAGCTTTCGTAGCAGTTCCCAAAACATTATTTTTCTTTATTGTTCAAATTAGAAACGCTGGGGTTCGTGAAATATATTTAGCGAGCAAAAATGCGTTTTCTGGTCGGGAGCTTCAAACAAAGCAATTCCGGAATCACCTGCCGTTGAGACTGTGCCTTGTGAGGCATTTGAATAGCAAACATCTAGCCTCGATCATTCCATTGTATGGGCTTCAAAATCTTTCATCGGACAAGGCATAACACTTTGTTTCAGTCATGTATCGACCATCGGGGGGTGTGTCTCAAGTGGTACGAATGGAAATTTTAGCACCTAATTAGTGCTGCGTCGCGACGAGGTGCGAAGTGACCTCAAATCTTGGCACCTAATTAGTGCTGCTCGCGATAGGCGCCAGCTATCTGTGGGCGAGACGCGCCGTACATGTCCATATGGTGCAAAAGAGGCAAGCAACCATTTCGGAAGGGAGAGCGATGATTTCAGGTAAAATATGGTCATTCATTCATTATTACTACTTTTCAATCTTCTGACTCCTGTGAACAAATCAAAGTAAAGTTGATGTTCATATTTATTATTATTATTACTTATTACTGTTATTATTATTATCATTGTTATTATTATTCATTATTATTATTAGTCACTATATATAAAATGATTATCAATGTTATTATTTAAACATTCTTTTTTTTTTTTGTTTATCTTGGGGGGGACTCTTGTGAACACATCAATTTATGGATAAAGTATATTCCAAAAATATTTCCGAAGTCAATAACTTCCGTTCGGGAGGCTGGTCACAGAAGTCGTGACCTTTCACACCTCATATACTACTTGGAAAAGCTTCAGGCTAATTTTCACGCCTTCATGAGAGGTCATTCGCAGTTATTTGAGCAGGCAAGTGAGCACTCATTAGTGATTGTTTGTGATCGTGAAACCTGTGCTACCATGTTTTCCGACCCCTATTTTTCCAACTTCGACCCACACTTCACTGACCGTTTGCCCTTTTACCTCGACAGCTCATCCCCTCCCCAAGCCCCAACCCCGGCACCTTCCTTTCCATATTTCGAAGGCCCACCTCCTCCCCAATTTTCTAACTCGGCGCTTCTTTTCATATTATATGCGCCGGCCCCACTGAAATGAATTTTGCGACACCGTCGCCGTCATACTTCCTACTCGAAAGTCCCGTCCAACCGCAAAATGCCATACCGCCTACGTATTCCGCTGATTCTTCACACCACGATTCTTCGGCTTCCTCGGTATCTGCCACCCTACAGTCTTCACAGTCCGCTAACGATCAGAGAGAACCACCCTTGCAACCGGAACGCTTCATAGGAGAGAGGCTTGCAAGTCAACAGGGGAAGCGTCACGTGCTGGTCTACAAAATTCCGGGCACACAACATGCCTACACATTCTCAAAAATACGAGCGAACAAGAACGAAGAAGTTTTCCGTGCATCAGTGGCAAGAAAAGAAGTGGAGGCGAGGCCTGGGATGGACTAGAAAGACACTATCAAGGTAGAGGTTTGGCTGCTATCGAAGGGTCTTCAGAACAGTTGAACTAACTACCGTTTAGGTGGTTGGTAACGAATTCCTCACGTACCCGTGCAAGCTCAAACACGAATGTTTGCCCGCAAAGTATACAGATGAGCGAGGAAATAGGGCCGTATATGAGGTGATTCTCTTACTCGGTAGGCTGCAAGTGCTACGGAAATATTGCCTATTTCTAGGAACTGCAAAACATCAAAACGAATTCCGCATACGCTTAGAAGAAACCCGTGAAGATTTACTTCGACCTCGTAGCTAAAAGTTTCGATGCGGATGACGGTAGCGATTCGTGACCTAGTGACTTCGCTGATTCGCCTTCAGATTATTTTTCTACAGATGACATGGAGGACGCCATACGAGCAGCGATTAGAAGATCTGGGTATCGTTCACGGAGGCTTTCAATATCAAGGAGTGTGGGGGTATGGAGAGACCGTTCAGTGACTATGGAGTCTGTGCCCGACGAATGGCGTACTCTACGGGATGGCTCATTATTCTTGCAGTTACAAGATTCCAGGGCTTCATATCTATTTCAACCAACATCCATCCAGGTATCAATTACTGCACCGTTTTATTGAGCCCCGAGGATCATGATGCACTTTCAGATGGCTCACGAAAATGGATTACAGGCGATCGTTGCCGACGGCATGCATTCCTTACACCCCAAAAGTTTGGGTCGCCATGCCCAACTCTATTCTGTGCACGGAGTGTGTAGTCACGGTGTAGCAGTCCCTCTGCTCTTCGCCATTTCGGAGAAGAAAACTCGTGCTGTATATAAGAAAATTTTTGAGCATGTGAAAGAAAATGTGCGGGGTGCGACAATTCGCCGTATCGTTCTCGATTTTGAGAGGGCTGCAATCCATGCTGCAAAAAGAGTATTCCCAAACGCATCGATTGAAGGATGTTCCTTCCATCTTGCTCAAGCGTGGAACAGAAAACGGGACACGTTGGCGTTGCGAAGACACATACAAGGGCATGAAAAGGGATGATCGTATCCTGGAATGGTGGCAGACTATCAAAGGTAGCGGAGCCTTCTTTTTTGCTGTCTGTATGAATAATCTAGATGTTGCAGGAGTTGTGTTTCTACCGCCAGTTTTGCTTCCCGAAGTCCCAGCCCTGCAGAATCCCCCAGTACCCCGAAATCACGACGCATATAGGAAGTGTCAAGATTTCCTTGACTACCTAAAGACTAATTGGCTAAGCGGGCCATTCAAAGATATCTGGTGCAAGTGGGGTGTAAAGGAGTTGAGGACTACTAACTTAGCGGAAGCCTTTCACAGGTACGGAAAATTCAAGTCACCATATCCGGAAGAATTGGATAAATACTTTACAGACGATTAGGAGTATTGACCGGCGTGGATCACCCGCCTCTAAGTGTTTTGATAGATGTCCTGAAAAAGCTGACTTATGAAGCTCGAGCTGCCCTCAAACGTCTGAAAGATGTAAGCATTACAACGAATGCAATAGTTTTGCCCATGCTACCATTTGTATGTAATTTCTTCTAGGATCCAGAGAACGCGAGGGCGTTGGCGAGAGAGCACAGGGAGAGAAGAGATCAAATATGGGAAGAAATGGCAAAGTTCGATAGTTTCTAATTAATCTCCCTTTAAACGCGCATGCTTTTTTTTACAGATTCGACGAAGTTTACCAGGAAGGACCCACCCCCGATCAAATTGCTTCGTATTGTAGAAGAATGTCTAGATACATAACTAATAAGTCTATATAGTTCTTATGAGATTTGAACATATTTTGGATATTTATTTTGTGTTTTCCTTCACTGATTTTCCTAGCCAGGTTAGAACTTATAGTGACTAATAATAATCGGAATGAGTAATAATAACAATGTAGTAATAATAATAACATAATAAGTCACCTAACTAAATAATACAATGTAACATAACCAGCTTTACCTTTGACTTTGTTCACAGGACGCCAAAAGATTGACAACGTTAGTCACATCATCGAACATAGACTGACAATAGTATTTACCTCCACAATCATCGCTCTCTCCCTTCCGAAATGGTTGCTTTTACCTCTTTGCACCATATGGACATGTACGGGCGCGTCTCGCCCACAGATAGCTGGCGCCTATCGCGAGACAGCACTAATTAGGTGCCAAGATCTGAGGTCACTTCGCACCTCGTCGCGACGCAGCACTAATTAGGTGCTAAAATTTCCAATCGTACCACTTGAGACACACCCCAGAGAGCTTCGTTTTTTGTGTTACAGTAATGGTGTGCGTTCGAAACATTTGAGCGTGTTTGATGATGGCATAATTAATATGTCGGTTTTTTGTGGCGGCTTTGTTCGAATAGTTGCTTTTATTTTTTTTAATTATCCCATGAAATATTCGTCTCTCTTTCGAGCTTATTCGAAAATTTCACATTATTCTACACATATGCTATTTTACTTCGAGAAAGGGTAAAAGTGAAGAGTAAATTTACACTTTTCGGCAAAGGAAATACAAAGCCAAAATGAAAATGGTTTTAAGAAGGTCATAAACGCATATTACTGACAACGCACCTACTAAAATACATATCACCCTTTAAAAAGTGACACACGACCATATTTACGTGACTCTGATGTGTGCTATGTTATAGAGCGTTGGATACTCTCCAGAATCGTGAACTACCTTCACCTGGGAGTCGAACCGAGCCGCATTAGTGCCGTCATTAGGGAATTAGCCGACAAACATATTTTTACAGGAATGGCTTTCTCAGAGCGCCATGGCAATGTTGATGTATCGCTAGATGTGGCCTTTGAAGCGCTGATTCAATCTAACTCGCCAACACATCTGAAGACTATCTCTGAATGAGTTATTACGGCAAAACAGGCAATCAGGCAGTGGAAACGGAATTTGACGGTCAGAAACGTCGTAGGAATCGGATACCCTTATGCGTCCTCACTGTCATTGCGTTATCTTCTGGGATAAAACTGAAAGTTTATAGATATTCTAAACTAATTTCTGAAAATGCAAGACAGTCAGGGAGCGATCCACAGACGTTTATTGACTTCAAATCCGTCACTGCCGTTGCACTGTTTTGCTTCGTTAACTCCATTTCAGAAGAAGTTACAGAATTTGAATAGGTATATTGGAGTCACGTTCGACGGTCATCTAGATGGTCTGCATTTCTTTTTGAAATTGGCCGTATGGTCGACCTGAAGTTCCTCTTTCCTTGAAGTATGTTCCGATTGAACGGAGTACCTACAACAGTCGACGTTGATTTTCGTAGCTATACTTGTTCCAGTAAATGATATAGGCCCCATCAATCGAAGGCTGTAGCTCTCCTCCATATTTTATCTTTTTCATTTATAATTAGCAATCCTGCTCGTTATTCACAAGGATTAACGACCGCACTAAATGAGCGTGCTGTTGAAAATGCGTGTTAATGAGGAAAGAAGGGTAGCGCGGAAAATAAGGAAGTAATAAAAGAAAAGCTGTGGCCATCGTGAATGAGGAAGCAAATTTTGTGAAATCCCAACCTTAATCTTAAAGAACTTCGGTCTTACTCAGTGTATTGTAGAATGAAAAGATCTTTTTATAGGGGTCATGCAAAATTTGCACCAAGAAATCCTACTGGGTACGTGATCAGCTAGGGCTAATTGATATCAAAAAGGGGTATTATCCCACCAAAAAACCTTCAAGAGGGATAATAGCTGCCGCTATGACGCGACGCGAGTGAACTGGTTTAATCCGTACTTAGGGTGATAGAGTGTTACTAATTCAAATGACCTAAAAATATGTGTTAGATGGGGAGATAGAAGTTATTAAGGTTACTCTAACTTATATTGGCCTTGAATTGATCTGACGATGTGGTATTTCCAAAAATCTCGTGTATTCCATGACAAAGGTCATCACAACAAAAAAACACGCGTTTTTTTTCATTCGCATAAAAAATTTCATAGGTTCTCTAAAATAATGCTTCACCACGAGTGGGATTAGCTCGAAAACCCCACAAAATAACTCAACCAGGGATAAAATTACGCGCTAAGATTTCAATTGGAGGTTCTCCTAAACCAAGCCAGAATTTCCCAAATTTGCTTCCCTTTATTATAATTCTTTGCCAAATCTCTTTTCGTTTTTGCATTTCGTTGAATAAAAACTAAACAATGAAGTATATGATGCTTGGCTTGCTTACTGTGCAAAATTCAATTATGAGTTCTTTGTAGAGGGTAGAATTTTAATTGAAACATATTAAAAAACGGTAAGTCCACATTATCAAAAATTCTCCTCTACTAGGAATGGCACTTTTCGACTAATAAACGTTTTTTCAAGAAAAAAAAAGAGAAAAAAAGGCAAACAATGAAAAATAAAACCAGAACGTCACATCATTTGCTCGATGGTCTATATTTTAAGGGCGTTCATATTTCGCAATTGCTTTAGATTACCCGTGTAATAAGACAAAGATTATGTATTGGTAGAGAAACTAAGCATACAAAGAATATCAGAATTTTCCTGTAGAAAAGATTAGTAGAATCTAATGCTTATGAATTGTGGAGAGTTATGATTTGCAAGGTCTAATTTATTTACAAGATCGGGTAAGAAAATATATAAGAATTGATTCTGAAGCATAATTTCGTAATCCGCAATAAACAATTTGATGAATATAAATATGCTATCGCTGAATCTACTCATCTCCGGAATCCTGGCTAATTAACGCATCTGACTCAATGAGTATGAAAATATCGCCGTATGATTCGAAAATGACGAGCAAATCTTTTTCTGTGTACATTTCAAGCTTACCTTAACAACCCTCGAATATTTGATTATCTCGCCTAAAGTATGACTCATATATTAATGATAGAGTATCAGGGTAAACCGTTCAGTCGCTCTTCAACACGAGGGTCACAATGTGTTTTCTGAGAGAGGGAGTGCTTTGAGTTGAGCGAGTTTAGGTACCGTTCAGCGTGAGTAGTGTGAAGGGGGTAAACGAGTTTGCTGACGTAGTTTTCGATGAGCTGCGGAATTTTACGAAGATAAGGTAAACTGGATCAAATATTGGCAGATTGCGCTTCTAGATTCACATTCTCCCTCCTCACCACCTTTTTCTGATAAGAAGTGGTGGAGCCGGTGTGTCACTGATCCCAAAAACATAGCTGAGTAAACAGGCCATAAGAGGAGAGAGTGGCCTGAAGGGGAGGGATGTTGCAAAATGTTTTGAAAAACGCGATTGTTGATACTTGATGTAATATTTCTAACATGAGTGCCTTATATATTCAAAATAAAAAAGAAAGATCGAAAATAGAAGGAATTAACTCCTTAAGGAAGAAATTAGTTCTGAAAAAATATATAGTATTACAGCGAGCCAAAGCAAAAGCTTTTGGAGTAAGCAATTTCATTAAGTACGCTTTGATATTCCGCTTCTTCAAATAATGTGCTAATTGTGACAACGGCGTTTTCACCTGCTGCTTGTGAATTCTATAGCTTTCTATCCACAGAATTAGCAGGTGATTGTATTGAATTGATTGTACTATCGATATACAAAGCTCATTGGCATCATTTTGCATGTGAGTTAACGCTGCTTATAGCTAGGGTAACTGGATTGGGTATTTAATGCCTGTGAAACGAGAAGTAAAGCAGTGGTGGTAATATTGTATTACCTCGCGATGACATTTGTGCCGAGATTTTTTCAAGTGAAAATTTTTTCACATGGTCCCAAGCCTTCGATATGTTATTATATGAACAATCCAATAGATTATTGCCCGAGTCAATGACTATGTACTTTTTTTAGACTTTAAAAAGAAGTTTATAAAACTTAACTACTTAAATTTACTTATACTAGTAAAATTTAATTAACATTGCTAACTTAAATTGTCTAAACTACTTTATAAGAGTCATCGCCGTTTGATCAGGTCCATTCTGGAATGAATGACACGCTTTCTACCTCATTTGTACATTATAGTGGCATTTGAAGATGTGGAGTATTGGCTATACAAACTCTGGGACGATACAATGTTTAGTTCAGTGTTTTATTATAGCGCCCAAGCAAGTAGATGGTAACCCGAGTAACTTGCACCATTGCAATTGGTGGCCCTGCGATGTAAGACCAGGAATCGATCCCGACTGCGCACTACTTTTTCTCTGAACTTGTACAATCACCACTGCGAACCGAAGAGTTCAGTAGAAGTAGTGCCAAGCCGTCATCTAACTCAAGCTCTAAAGTTTGCTATCTGAGAAATGAGAATTGATAACTTTATTTACGT
The DNA here is from genome assembly GCA_036418205.1 of Ostertagia ostertagi. Taxonomy (NCBI): domain Eukaryota; kingdom Metazoa; phylum Nematoda; class Chromadorea; order Rhabditida; family Trichostrongylidae; genus Ostertagia; species Ostertagia ostertagi. Next base: position 12,461 of record MU891682.1, read on the forward strand.
ACCATTTAGTCCCCACTTGAAAGCACAGATGGGGATTAGGCGGTCTATTTTAGCTCTCCTCGAAGGGAGAAGAAAGATGTGCCTCTGCGTAAAAGGCTCACTGTGGCGACATCACAGGTGCGAAGGCGCGGACCTAAGTGCCTTCCCTATGTACCTGTCACGACTTGCATGATGATTATAATACTCTAATCGTGGGTTTTGCGCCACTCTCACATCACGATGCCTTACTCGCGATTTTCTCTCTAGCTCGCAGCCGTCTGTGTCTTACTCCTCATAGGAACCTGAACCCTACAACAGAAATTTTATCAGTTGGTATTTCACTAAGCTTTACTGTTCCCATTAATGTTCCTCGTAGCAGTCATATCGCCTGATTTTCAAGCAAATAGACGCAACAATTCAGATCCGACTAGTGCTTAATACATCACGCCGGATGTGCAGCACTTGGGCTCCTGCTGCATAACGCTAGCGTCCGTATGTCGTAACCCTTGGATATTGGTAAGTGGTGTAAATTAATAACGGTCTATATTGAACATCTCTTTTTTATTTTTCTTTACTCGAAATATACACGATTGCAAGTTGAGGCATGCAGTACAAATCTGCACGGTTCCACAAAGCAGAATATTAGCGATTGTGATAACTGATTAGGCAAAGGATGGACGCAGAAGTAAGATAACAAATCGAGAAGATCGTCCTTGCCCAGGCGAAAGAGTTCAATTAATGCAACGCGATAAGAATCTTGGTTTTTTGTTATGAGGCGTTGAGCCGCAACTTGTATTACCATGCTAATTGACCATTCATGGATGGCGTCGACAGAAGGCACTAAAAGCCTGAGTGAAGTAAACTTAAACTGGAAAAACGCTGTCAAATCGATGTAGAATGCTCGAAGATATCCCACTCAAGTTCGAAACGCTTAAATTGTCCTCTAAATGTTCAAAATCTAATATAACACTAGAAACTAGACTTTAGGGTTATACATTCGGGAAATAAATACGGCAAGGGGGCTGGCAGATCGTTACAGTATATTTGGGAGATATTGATCAAAATTATTGTGGAGACCGATGTGAACGTAGTGGATAATGAACTAGCGATTGCTGCACGCGCACTAAGGACCGGGATCGTATTGCTGGATATCAGTGCCGATTCGCGGGGGCCAACTATGGGCTTTACCCCATATACCTGCTCCTGTCAGCTTGACACGAGAAGTTGTTATGGGAGATATAATAAAATAAAAATTGGGTTTATTTACATCACCTAACTCAGTGTCAAAATCGTATGTATAGGCCAAGTAAATTGCCTCTAAGAATGAAGTTAATGGGACATTGGCGCATCCTTTAAAGGATAAGATCAGACGTTGAAAACTTGCATCCTTTTTATATCACACATAGTTCGTTGCATTCTTCTACAGGCTTAATTATTAAGCGCTGTCATAGGCGTGTCATGGCAATACGATACACTGCGGCCTTCGTTTTCTAATACAATACATAATTTGAGAAAACCTAGATCTGCAAATTCGAAAACTGTTTCAGAAGAAACTTAGAAAGATATATGTCATCTAGCCACACAACAGCAGTAAGCATTACATAGGAAGACGATAAAAATAGTATATCATAATCATGTAAACACGCGAAAATCGGAATTGTTGACATATTATAAATATGGGATCACATGAGTAATTGTTACGTAAATTTGAGAACAATAATTTATATTTTAATCAAAGTAATACCATCTGAATTGAAATATACCGGAAACTAATTGTTGTCAACCGTTTCCGGGTGGTTTAGATGCACTCGTTGCGTGTATTGTTGGAGGGAGACTGAGCCAGTAATAGTGAGGGAAATAAGGGCGAGGGGATCGATATTGGGCCTCACGCGTTGTGTAGCAAAGATTGCCCTATATGGGATATGCCCTCTCGAATTAACTCGTAAATATTCTAGCTCTCCTCCAAAATAGATAATAAATATTTGACTTCAAAATTGAGCTTTTGAGTTCGAGTTTTTGAGCGTGAGTTATCTGCTTCTTTAACTGCTTTTTCTACAAATATGGATAACTGAAAACAATTGTAATTTCTTGAGAAAATCGATTGAATAATTCAAACGAACCAAGTTCGGTAGAGCCATCGCTCGTGGTCTTCAAAGGTTCTGGCGAAGGCCGTTCGAAGTCGGACTCGTCATGGTCTGCCAGGAGAGATCGTCGAGAGCAGGAGAGACTCCGTCGTCCTAGACGTACGACGATCAAGCGGCATCGTCGCTGGAAATCGCGGTGGCGTAGTCCACGCCAGGTAAGGGCTTTGGGCCAACGAAGGATCTGTGACTGAAATGGTTGGCGATGAGTAGCAATGACGGCTCATGACTGAAGTGCTGCTTGGTGCGGAAAGGAGAGCAAATAAATGGAAGAATAATCAATTCTTTGTGAAAAAACGTCAAATGGCAGCGATTCCAATGCAGCAAATATTCAATAGGGCGAAATCGAAATTTGAGAACAGCAATTGTTTGGTCAGCAGCGTAACAGCAGCGGCTGCCCTTCGGCTGACGGGCTTTGATCCGTTCCCGACTTATTTTTATCCTCATTTCATCATTTTGCTTTAATTTCGCTGCTCATAGAGAACCGGAAAAATAACCACGTGACTTAGAAACCCCGCCTAGCCCCGTGAGTATTACGAGATCGGATCATTTCCAATCTACTGGAGCGCACGGAGCTTTGTATTCCTTCCGGTCAGCTGATTAATAACATTTAGGTCTAGCTGAGAAAATATGTAAGGGGCTCATTGGAACATTGGCTATGGGGAATTTCATTATATGAATTAAATACGCCCTGATTCACTCGGGAATTGAAAATGTCGAATGCATGGCGCACTCCAAAATATATAAGAGATCACTTTATCTTTGTTTTATACTTATGAGAGGAGCAATGGATAAGATCGGATCGAGTGGGGGCAACAAGGTGGCCCATTAAAGTCAGTCAGGTGGGAGGCTGGAGGTGATGCTGTGGCTGGGAGCAACTGGGGATTACCCACGAACGGCGCAAATGCAAGACAGGGGGTATTGTGGTGGCAGGGTATTAAAACAGTGTAAAACGTCTCATTTCCGTTGGTGGGACGTATGCCTTAGGCGGAGGAGGAAAAGATCCGGTGTGCGTGAGGATTCTATGGATCCATAAAATCGCTGCCTCCATAGGCTAAGCAATAAAGGTGATCGTGTTTTTTTTTGTCTTGCGGTAGCGCTCTCAAGAAACTAATCAGTGAACCTCAATTGCAACGCGAAAGGTGAAAACTTGGCAAGATGCAATCCAAAAGCAAGAAAAACATCACGAAAGACATCACGTTCAACAAGAAAAGGAAAAAATATATAAAAAACTCCGAATTGCAGACTTTTAGCCCTTGGATTTCTTTAACAGATCAAGCTTTTATCAAAAAATCATATCGAAAGTAGGAAATCTCGCAGAATGTTCACAACGAAACACTGGTTTCACTTCAACAACAAGTCTCACGCTGTATTCGATATTAACGGGTGTTGAATTAAGGTGAATGAAGATAATTATATTAGGAGGAGAAAGCCCAGCAAGACGAATTACGATAATATGTATCTTATAAAATAGATGTTAATCTGCATGAGGTGACGAGCGGCATCTTGATGAGGTGACGGAGGCGGCAAGAACAGGTCTCTGGATTACCGAAGGACACTGCTTTTTCCGCAGAGTTGAATAAATAATGCTGCTGAGCATGAACGATGTCACTCCTTTAATTCAATGTGGGGCTACGTCTGTATTGAAGATAGTGTCAACTGATTCAGGAGACCAGCAGGCTCTGGATTTGCATAAATATCAAGAAATAGAGAACGCTACTGTGACACGTGGCACACTTATACATGCGCAACGGTCTAGGGGATCAAATTCTGAATGTACCGACTGCGTCAAATCAAAGCACTTCAACTGTGGAGATGTGTGGGAAGTTTAACCACAGAACTGTACAACGGCTCACTCCCGTAATCATGTTAAACTCAAGACCAATCCGAAGTGCTACTACGATTTGTGCTGGAAAAAGAATGCGGGGCTTGTCCCGAAAAAGAATTGACAAAGATACGGAGAGCGCTCTTTATCATCGAATGAGGTGGGCGGGTCAGTTTTAAGTTCATTGAAAGTAAAAAAGGTGATTGCTAGAATCGAGTAAATCATCTCACTTTTTTCTTATTCGATCTTTTCCAGTCTCAGTTGGTTTTTCAATCTCTGAAAGATTGATTGGAAAAGTCGAACACTGTGCGAAGATGATCAGGCTAATGTCATAAGAAAAACTGGGCTGATGGAGTAACTCCCACGAGGTAGGCCACAGCGCTCAAAACATAACTCTTAATATTCCTCCCTATGGTATCAGTAAAATTTTTGCCATGAGGGATTGGTCATCAGCGATAAGATACCTCCCCTTCAAAAAGCGAGAAAGTGTCGGGTGCAGACCATGCACCACAAGTGACGACGGCCTTCACAAAATGTTAATGTTTTCTGCCAATGAAATGATTAGCCTGTTGCAGTTGTATTCTATCGATTGTCACTAATTACAACTATCATTTACCAGAAATCAGCTATCACTATGAACAACTTCTAACCAGATTTACTTGGAGGCCGTCGTCAGTTGTGGTGTTTGGTCTGCACCCGCGACCTTTTCTCTTTTTGAAAGGGAGATTACTTCTCACTATATGAATCCTTTAAAAATGCGTCGTAAGAGCTCAACGGCGCCTTTCTTGAATGGGGTAAGTGAGAGTAAATGATTATTTTTTAAGCTGTACCATCAGGTGGCCAGCTAATGATCGATGTATCACTTCGGAGGCCACCGCTAAAATCCTCGTGAATAGTTTCCAAGCGAATATCAACAGCGACATCATGCGGTTCATCCGCAGCCCTACATGGCGAGTACTGTCTGTTTGCTATAACGGGTGTCTTTGCAAAGTAATTAACTTAAAGGAATCTTGCGCGGAAAATTCTTGCACTCTTTCCTAACATGAATATGTCAGTTGTGATCACTGGAAATAGCACACAAAGTTTCACGCATGAAGATTCGGTTTCTGAAGAGAAACAAACGTACAAAAACTACACGTTATGGACCATCGAAGGACCAGGAGGCAGAGCCAGGCGAGGCATGGAAAGAAGACGGCGTTTGGCCGGCTACGTACCAGGCGACGCAATGAGAGAATCGGGTTAAAGCGCGCGATTTCGGAGAGTGGAGACAAATCGATCGATGGAATAGGATGGAGTAGAAGTGTAAGATGTGAATGCAACGAAGCAGAAGGCCAGAAAGAGCTTCTAGTGAATGCACTCCAAGAACCAAGTTTGAGCATCCCCGTCGCCAGCATTCGTGAAAGACGTCCGTGGGCAATTCGAACGCGTAGCAGCCTTTTCGAGTTTTCGAATTTCTAATCAAAACGAAAGCAATACTTCAGTTCTTTTCACTATTATCGTGGATAATGAGTCTCAAGCCAGTGATTTATGGCTGAAATAGAATCATGATTTTTCCGCGCAAGATTCCTTTAAGCTAAGGCGCGGGAGGGGAGGTAATTTCTTCCAGTTTGGCTTCCATCTAAGGGCACGTGCGAAACGGAGGTCGAACTAATTCGTTGATTACCCCCTAAATTCGCAAGTCAAATAATTTGCTTCAAAGTAACTATTTACTCAGCTCAATTTGAGATATAAAATCCTGAACGCCACTTTCCACCAAAATGAAAAAAACTACAGGGATTATTGATGGGTTCAATGATGAATATGACTTCACGACTGGTGTTGACACAAATAGCGCTGGCACCCTGGCGAAAATTCGTTCTATTCAATACAATTCCGCCAACGGGCCAACTGTGTACTCACAAGTAAGCAAACACTATGCAACTCGACTTAGTGAGGGAAGGCAGAACATCCGAGAGGTAGATGACTAAGTGAGCGATCCTGTAGAACCGTTCAAACCGGTTCAACTTTTAGCTCCCGCTGTATTAGCAGGAAATGAGGAGCTCTCGAAGGCAACAACCGCTGAAAGCGAGGAATATGGAGGTAAGCCAGTTGAGAGCTTCCAAGCAATATTTCTTACCCCTATTTTCCTCGAGTAACAATTGTTCTATGATACCTTATTGATAACGTCATCTTTACTCTCATTTCACCCTGGTGTTTTACGTAAATTTTTACCCCCTAAATTAGAGCAATGGTTTCGAAGAATGGTGATTCTATGGACTCGAAAAACCACCCTGTTCCAGAAGAGCCCTATGAAAGCGCCTGGAAAAACAACACTCGTCGACGACGTATCGTTGCCGTGGCGAACGGATTTACAGCGTAGCGGCTGTCGATTAATTTGTTTAGATCACCGATTTTTTGAAGAAAACACATTAACCTAATTGATAGTTTATCCACCAGAGGTTGAGAATGACACAAAGCCGAGGTGATTCAATCGAAAAGGAGTTTTTTAAGGCCTTGGGCTTCTTTAAAGGTTTTGAAAGAACCCTTAAAGGCACAACCCAGGCAGAGTTCGTGTGAACGCTTCTCTTCGGTCTCTAGTATAGACCCCTAGAGGACAATCACAAATGTGGCGTTCTCGTGCACGGAAACCGACCGATAAGAGCGCTTGGGCCTTGCAAAGTAAGCTGCCCAAGCTGCAGACTTTTTTCTCTTATCAGACTGTTGTCTGGCGATCTCTCATCTGTGCGCTCTCTCGCCCCATACTCTCCTCTCCGCGCTTAGTCTCTCATTCCCTTAGCACAGCCGATTAGGAAGGTGAGTGAGCCCTCAACCTGAGCGTTTTCGACGGATTCTTTTCCTTTTTTCTTCACTGCCGGCCCACTTCCCACCAATACATTCGCATTCGTGTACAAGAGCCACACCAAGTGCGATCCTGGGGCATGCCTTTAATCTAAGGAGTGCAGACGAGAAAAGTCCTTCTTTGTGGAACCTGACGCAGGAAGCTATTAGCTTCCGATGTAACTTCAATTGAAGACGCCGGGCAGAGTCGAATAAGGCCTGAATGCTGGTTAGCCGAACATGGATTTCAAGCTCAGCTACTTAGTTAGAAAGTCCCCTTGGGGGTTTCTCCACAGGGAAAAAGTTGCGACAAACGCAAACTGGTCCAAGCTTCGATGACTTCTGATAACAAAATTTTTGCATATTAGGTGGGGTTTCAAATTGGTGGCAGATGGCGCCAATGCCACGAGTAGACGTCCGTATCCGAAACAGTCATATGGCTTTTACCACATATCAAGTTACGGACGTAGCATCACAACCAACTCTGAGCAGGAGCGGTGTAGTGACAAGTGGCACGCTTACCACGCGAGCGGTCTGGGGATCAAATCCTGGGTCGTGAGTCGCCCGGGCCAACCCATCCCTCCGGGGTCGGTTAATTGGTACCAGACTTGTCTGGGAGGATAAAAACACTGACTTGAACATCGGCTGGCCCCCGCAAGTCATTGTATAGGCCACATCGCATTCAAACGCCACTGAATGTACAAATGGAAGTAGAATGCGTGCCGCATCCCAAAAAGGGATTGATCAACGGCAAATGCTTTATCCTTTTTTTTCCTTTAGCTAGCCTTTACGGCACTAGGTCCGAATCAAAGTTCCTCTAAATTCGAAGCTTCTATTTCGAGAAAAGCTGATACTGGTCGCAGTGAATGTAAGAAGCGGCAAAGTGGTGCTTCGTAGGAGGATGAACCGCAGCCCTCTTCCCAGTCCTTTCTGGAGTGCTCGGTTTCACCGCGAGTTTGTTCGGGAGAAAATTGAACCGTGGGCATCTTTCAACGGGAGATCAGTAAGCAGTTGCTGCCCCGATAGCCGGTGCAACAGTGCGCTCAGAAAAGGAAATCGAACGATGATTATTCATTCATTTTATTTACATATTATACTTATTTATTCATTTACTTTCCATTTATTTATTTATTCATTTAGTCGAGTCACTTATTTAAGTTTGTTTAATTTGTTTTTTTTTGGCTTATTCGACAGACAGCGAAATGATGACTCAAAGGTCCCCACCAAATACCGCGTTACCTGCTCCCCTTCACGGTGAGGCTCGTGGCGTGTCTGTTAAGCGCAAGACTTTTAAGGCACACTCGTGCTTAGCCGTCTTGATAGCGGCGCTTCCCTTGTATAGCGCCTAACTTAATGTCTATTGGACGATTCCTTATCCTCTACTCTAACCATCTTTTCTCTTCCACCGATACCCATTCTTACTCGTATATGGCTAATTTAGCCATGAACTAGAATGGTCCCAGGTCATTTTTTTTTTTCATTTTCAGTCAGTTTCGGCATCCACAATTTCATTATCGACCGCTGTACCCTACCAATCTGATTGCTTCAAACGCGGTAAAGTTTTACCAATGCGCCCGAATTCGAACGCAGAGATGTTTTGGAAGGGCCTCAGAACGAAAAAGGGAAAGAAGTCGCCAACACTAAAAATATTCTCTAATCTCTTATTTGATAGTTCATGCTAGCGAAATAGGCAGACGGGAAGAGACAATATACGAGACATTGTGACACGAGCAAGAGAACGATCATATCGAGGTAGCATAGGGACGATGACGCTGGCAAAATACCCGCTGGGTGGATTTTTGAGCCGTGTGCAAGAGAAAGCTACGGTCATTTGGGCCCTCGGCCCTTCACTATGCTTTCTAACTCTGTGGGTAGCCCAGTCGTATTCACGAAGGGGATTTAAAACGCAGCCGGCTTGTATTTTAAAATGGCTTCACCTGTGACTGCAGGTGGGCCACATAGGACCACAGCGATATCGAAGAACTTTTTTAAAGACAGCGGCGCTGTTTTGAGGCCGAAATTACTCAGAACAGCTGGCATATCATTTACCAAAGATCATTCGTCATACCTGCAAACTCGTTCTTCAAATCCTTCCACATGTATTGGTCGAATGAGGGTCACATGCCTACTGATACAAAGGGATAAAAAATAAAGGATAAAGCATTTGCCGTTGATCAATCCCTTTTTGGGATGCGGCACGCATTCTACTTCCATTTGTACATTCGTAGTGGCGTTTGAATGCGATGTGGCCTATACAATGACTTGCGGGGGCCAGCCGATGTACAAGTCAGTGTTTTTATCCTCCCAGACAAGTCTGGTACCAATTAACCGACCCCGGAGGGATGGAAGGCTTGGTTGGCCCGGGCGACTCACGACCCAGGATTTGATCCCGGACCGCTCGCGTGGTAAGCGCGCCACTTGTCACTACACCACTTCCGCCCTTAGTCAAGGATATAGTATCAAATCCCCAGTAGGTTGTGGAGACCAACGGAGACGGCTTCCCGAACGCGAGATGATAACCTTTCGAAGGTAACAAGAAATCTCGGTGTTCCGAGGCTGGCAGTAGAGAAAAGGAACCGAACCAAAACCTTCCATTCTTATGTTGATCCTTACAGTCCATGATTTCCTGTTTCCATGTACAGGAAACTACAACATATACAGGGTGGCCGAAAAGTATAGGACGCCATGTTTTTGTGTGTAAGCCCAAGAAAGAGACTCGATCAGGAAACCGACTTCACACAAAGATAGAGTTAAGCTATTTGATCACTTGTGCAGAAGGTGCTTTGAATTTGACGACTCTGCTTTGAAGAGAGGCCTTCTGACGTCCAGCGACAAAATCAGCAGTGTGCCGCCGGTAGCTAGGAAACGGTGATTGTCCCACCTCTTCTGAAGCGCTAACTTCAGAGCACCCACCGAGCTGGAGAAGTCTTATGAGGTCTTGCTCTACAACATCCTCACATAGAGGAGTCCATCGGGTTAAGGGCCTGAGAGGAAGAAGGTCACAATTCCTTGCTCCAGTGGCCCGGAAGTGAGCGCCGCCCAGGATGGCTCTGGTCGATTGAACGCGTATAAAGGAGGCGCCCAGCTTCATTGAAGATCAAACGATCATTGAGCAAAATGCTCGTAAACCCAGAACAACTACCGTACCTCATTAAAGTCTTTTGCAAGACCTTCGAGTTAATTTTAATATTTGTGGAAGATAAACTCCAATGGAGCTGCACTTTTGATGTTACCCATGCGTCGTACAAACTTCACACCTTCGAGGAGAAAAGTATCGCTGTAAGCTAGAATTAATTCTCGCGAGTGATGCGATCTTTTCTGGCATACACGACGCCCGTGAACGTATTGGTCGCGAAGAAGTCTAGTTCGAAAATTTTCTCAATTAACCCAATCCGTAAGAGAGATGCGGCGCACCTCGAGCTCGTGCAGAAACTTTTTTTGCATTTTATCAGTTGAATCTATTCGGGTTGCTCCAATAAAAACCAGCATAGAAAGAGTCGGTAACCTCTTCAAATAATGATTGCTTCCCAAGATTTTCTGGAAGGAGTGACGGCAGATCCTGAGATCAAAAGCGATGTGACTCACGCTGGCTTCATCGTTGTGAGCCATCCTCTTCTAGGTGATTGCCCCAATCCTCTGAGTGTGCACAGTTCTTGAACTTCCACTTTTCGCAATCCCAGAGACGTGTGCTTGAACCTTGAGAGCACCGAACATGTTTCAAAGAGTTGAAGAGGAATACCGAGTCGCTTTCCGAAGTTGCAATTTCAGAGACCGTCATTGGGCAGCCCCTTGGTAATGGGTCATGCATCAAAATCTCCATAGCGAGAGTTCAGATGAACTTTGGACCCAACAACTTATGGTGCTTCTTAGATAGTTTCAAAGCTTCCGAACAGTCCCGAAACACCCTGAAAATACGGTGTGCCAGCAAGCGGTCGAAGCCGCGTCCTATACTTTTCGGCCACCCTGTATTCTTTTTTCATCGTGTACAGGGTCACCATCAAAGTCTAGCACTCACATCTCTGTTTCAGCTATAGAAAAATATACAAAATGAGCCTTTTGAAACGTACAAGCGCTGAAGCTGAATCGCTAGATCATTTCGGGGAGATTTGCTCAGATCTTATTTCTTGAATGGAGGAAACACTCTGACCGATACTCTTGCTTATGTACTATGCTAGAATTAATCACTTATTGAAGCTGCTAACGTGTACGTGGGCTCGAAATCTAAACTCTAAATTAATGATTCAAATCCAAAAAGAAAATAGTTAGTTATATTATCAAAGTTAAAAATAAGTTATATTATTAAGATTAAAAATTATTTGAACTGCACTAAAAATAATGGAAAAGCAAAGTAATAAGTAAATGTAACATAAAACATATATTGACACTACAGAAACAAGAGAGGAAGGAAATAGAACAGGTTTCTTTGCTTTGTTTTGCGAGCCACTTGCTGGTTTTGTACTTAACACTAAAGCGATTGGTATCACATGGGTGTGAATTTCGATCAAAATACTTGGCCACGGACAGGATTGGAATCTGCGCTTGCATTCCCCCGTGCCTTGTGGATGCGAGTCTTGGCACAGGCACTAAAGGTTTCAAGGAAGGCAGGTTAGTTGTTCGTAATTTTTTTATGCACCATATAGTACCCTCATTGAAACGCGTCAACTAGTTCGATTTTCTTATGCATTGAATAACCGAGGTCAGCCCAAGGCATTGCTCTCATCCTTCCAGTCAGTTGCGTTACAACTTAAGGAACAGCCAGATAGGATGAGGGGTTGGGTAACCAAGTTGAATCGGGACCAGCGTTCGATCTCCTACCGTGCGCGCTTTAAACGGCACTTGCTATCACACCTTTTCCCCGCACTTCATGGGATAAATTAGCAGGAATTCCTCCTCTTAGGGGAGAGCTGCGGAAATAAAATCGGGAAATAATGATTTACCCTCACAGAAGGAGAGGTTGATCAACAGCTGACCTTCTACAGAGCTATATAAAGCGGCAATTGACAGTTGCAAGACACTTTGTACTTCAGGGAGGATAGCTGACTGGCGTTAACGACAGCAGATGTTCGAGTGGCTGCTTTTATTGACTATTTTTGCTGGTCATAATTCAATGAACCGCTTCGTAAATAACATACACATTTTTTCTGATGACAGGAACTCTTCAATGCCATCACTAATCACACAGGTGCTCCAAGTCATTGAAAGCTAGTTAATAATGGAGTTTGGCACACTAGAGAGACCCCAATGTAGAAAAGAGTTTATGTTAGAGCTTATTGCGCTCGAAAAGCAAGAGTAATGTTGAGAAGTCAGTCAGGTGTGACGTTACGGTACGAAGGAGATACACAGGGTGGGAAGGAGAGGGAATGCACGAGAGAGCACACACACGAGAGAGAGCGGAGGCACTGTAAGGGAATTTCACCCGATTGTCATGGTGGAAGGGCGGAAGTGGTGTAGTGACAAGTGGCGCGCTTACCACGCGAGCGGTCCGGGATCAAATCCTGGGTCGTCGCCCGGGCCAACCAAGCCTTCCATCCCTCGGGGTCGGTTAATTGGTACCAGACTTGTCTGGGAGGATAAAAACACTGACTTGTACATCGGCTGGCCCCCGCAAGTCATTGTATAGGCCACATCGCATTCAAACGCCACTACGAATGTACAAATGGAAAATGCGTGCCGCATCCCAAAAAGGGATTGATCAACGGCAAATGCTTTATCCTTTTATCCTTTAAACGTCTCGGGTGGGCTGATATGACGGTGGGCCTTACAAGGGAATGCTTTGGACTTCCCATGGAACTTTGAAAGATGACCTGGGTATATCGATAGAGTCTTGAACGCTGATTGCAAATAGGGACACTATAACTGCTACGTGAACTTTCTTTGAAAGTTATGAGCCTTCAAAGTTGGCAAGAAGCGGACGCCATTTCATCAGGACAGCTAAGCGCTGACGAGGCAGGGCGGCGGCAGTGGTAGAGCTCTCGCTCTAAAGGCGGCTGGTCGTGGGTTTGCTCCCGGCCGGAGCCAAAGTTTTTGCACACTGTTTTTTGAATCCAGCAAGGGCTGTTATCAGGATTTGTGTCTTCTACTTCATTAATATTTGAAAGCCACTCCCATTTACGCTTGTAATATACGTCCCGAAGGTAGAATAGCTTACCTAGAAACTATTTATTCTGGGAAATCGAGGGAATACGATAATAATTCTAAACAATTACAAATGGACACCTTATTCAACACTGATGAAACGACGCAAAAAAAATGTGAGAAGCAGACATGTTGTTCACAAATAGCGCATCTTATTGATGCCGCCTCTACACAACCATTGACGAAACAGTCCACCATCTTGAGATCAAACAAGTAGTCACCAGGAGTAACAAACGCGCCTGGATGTTCGGCAATATCCTGCTTTATACCACGAGACTCCAAGCTTTCGTCCGTTTCCACTTCTACTCCAGCTTGGACTCCGTCACGGAGTATAGCAGCAAATTTGGCTGCCAGCTTTCTTTCTTCGCGAGTTGGAGCTACGCTGTCTTCGGGTGACCCGAATTCAGCGTAAAGAAGGGAAACTACCTTTGCAGGGGAGAAAGGCATGATTAATGAATGCAAATCGATAACATGTCTCCACGTCCATTTGATCTCCCGCGTCAAACATTTGAACTACCCGCCCAGATAAGGCGCCTGTTTGAATGAATGAAAAAAATGGAATAACAACCCTTGCTGGATTCAAAAAACAGTGTGCAAAAACTTTGGCTCCGGCCGGGAGCAAACCCACGACCAGCCGCCTTTAGAGCGAGAGCTCTACCACTGCGCCGCCGCCACCCTGCCTCGTCAGCGCTTAGCTGTCCTGATGAAATGGCGTCCGCTTCTTGCCAACTTTGAAGGCTCATAACTTTCAAAGAAAGTTCACGTAGCAGTTATAGTGTCCCTATTTGCAATCAGCGTGTTAGTAGGCGGTAACTTGTTAGTAGCGTACTTGTAGGCACATTTGCACGGTAAACGAGAGGCGCGGTTCGAGTCCCGCTGAAGGTGTCTTCTCCATTGGAAACGCCAAATGGGATTGATCTCGCAAGTCGGATCAGCGGGCAGGTTAGCGCTTTGCGATTCGTGTGGGACGAAAAGAGTGGCACGACAGCGGTGCTGAACATTTTTAATCCTATATGCAGATAAACTGCCCTGTTGAGAAATCCACCATTCCTCCTTAAAGTGGCTAGTGACTTGGTGACAGACGGTGCTTTAAAATATCCCCCAGGGTGTCGGCATCGATTTATCGTCATTATGAACAGTTAGGATGATAGCAACCGTGTGTCGAGACCCCAGACCAGACTAGGACAAGAACTGGCCGCTGCTTGCGGAGAGCCGCCACTCATGTTCGTCAGCTTCACCTGGAACTCAAGCGAGCAACCCCAAGGTCTTACAGGTGTAGCTCCCCTCCACTTTTTTGCTTCTGGAAGCATGGTTCTCAGATAATCAGGTCTGGAAGCATGGCCCTCAGGTGTGGGGTTTGTGGTTGACTCCTTTCTTCAAAACTTTCTTCAAGTAGCGGAAGCTACAGGACGGCGCAGCTACCACGGCTACTAACTGCTCCTCCTTCTGTGCGCTGCAGATTGTAGAACGATGCGGATTAAGAGACAAACAATATTGTTTGAGAATATAATGCCTCGCTCACGAATGGAGTAGTAGTTCTATATTTGATTCTTACGCAATCAGAAGCATTATTCGTTGATTCGTTTGAAAGCTCATTTAGAGGGAAGCGTGGTTTATAGATGCTCTAGTATCAGTCATCTTACGAAAACGTAACGTGCTGGCTATTATCCGATATTACCAAGAATCCCACTGTCGGCCACCGAGAGAGTACGACCCCCCTCCAAGCTCAACTGAGTACGACCCCCCCCCGTTGTTACTCGTAACAACGTAGGGTTGACCCTGCCTCCGACTCGCAGTTTGGGAGGGGGAAGGGTGGAAGAGAGGTGGTGAAGCTGAAACAGCATCATATCTTATGCTGCTAATTATTTCCCATTTGTAACCCGCTCGTTTTGGGTCGAAGAGGACCTATCCACTTCCCATCTGTAGCCCGAAAAAATCCTGAGTACTATCCCCAGCCGAGGAGTTGGCGACCATTAATTCACATTGCTGCAAATATTTCACTATACACATATTTTAGTGGTAAAGCTTTTAGCAAAAATATCTTCAGATCCACTTTGATCTACTCAATGCTTTACATGAGAAAATAGATTCCGTTTTGCTTGACAGGTAAAACATTTAAAAAGGTACAAAAAGGTGCAATAAGCAGCACGGCCAGGTAGATGCAAAGAAGCATCAGATATCAACAGACATTCGCAGCCAAGCAAAAGAGAGTGACAACTGAACTCAGTGGGCTTCCACTTCCATAAAACAAAAGTCGTGGTTTAAAATGAGCTGCCAGCATATGATTGCATTAGACAGATGACCCCATTTTTCACCGCCTCCGACGCCCACTTTTCCTTTCACGATTCTTCAGTATCTCTATACGTACAAGAGTCAAAACTTTGAACAAGGAGTATATTAGACGCATTGAGATATGAGATGTGCGTGCGAGTTTTGGAACGCCGGTGAACATCTGCTTCGATCGCTAAGTGCCACGGGCTCGGGGGAAGGAGAGACGTCAAGATAATGGCAACTTCCATTTTCCCCGGAGTTGCTGCTCCTTCCTACGTTTAGTATTGGAGAACGACTCCGTATTTTGCGATAGGCCCTACAATGAACTTGCCCAAACCCTCAGGGGAACGTCTCCTTCAAGTTATATCTCCTCGAGAAACACCTGAGTTTTACTATATATTCTCCATATGAAAACTCTAGGGAATATGTATAACAGATTTCTGAAAGACAAAGAGGATAAAATTGAATGTTCTTGAAACAGAATGTGGACAGGGGAGGATAAGTAGGGTCTAACTGGCGACGACATGAGTTATTGGCACCAGAAGCGACCCTCAGCAAAGTTGGAAGGTGCAATATTCAACGGGGTCTTGAAATACACACCTTAGACGCAGTTTCATATTTCCTTCTTTCGTATTAAGCCTTAACCTTAGAACGCTTCACGAACTTAACTGTTTCGCTGTTCGCGCGAATGAAGTTAGCTTCATGCAGTGGACATAATTTAGCTATTCATATTTTCTATATGGCATAGCACATGTGAAAATGTGAGAAATAAGGAATAAACTAAATGATGAAGGTAACCAAAATAATGAATGTAAAACACTGGAGAAAAAGATTGATCTATAGATGTTATACATATGTATGTGAAGGGGTCGTTGATATGCGAGGTATCTTCACGTTTATCTTGTGTACTAGAGGGCGAAAGTTGATGCGCTCCTTTTGCTAGAATCAACATGACGGACGCGAATTTGTTTCTTCTCTCCGCTCAGGAATTTGCCCAATGCTGACAAAATCCGATGCATGTATTTCTTCACACTTGAACAATTAAGGATTTACAAATTCATACTTATGGTAGGCTTCATTTTCGCGTATTCGTATTCGATATTCGAGAAATGGAACCGTCATTTCATTAGTGATTTTGTTTTCACTTGATTTTCTGTATGATTTATGTTTTAGGTTGCTACGTACTTCGGGCACTGTTTTGTTATGTGTTTTTCATTCTTTGAATATGCAAATATGTATAATGTATGGCAATGGAAAATAATGAACCGCCAGTAATCAGTAATGGAAACTGATTTTTTTGAATTCTAAAGGAAACCGAAAGTGGACAACCCTGCGTACAAGCACTCAATACCAGCTAGAAATGCGAGAAATTTACGCCCCACCGAGACCGATGCAACAGAAAGGAAAGCTTTGACCTATCTTTTCTACAGAGCCCCGTTGAGAAATCTTTTGGAATGAGATTGCTGTTCAATGTTGTTAAAGATGAGGTTAACAAGCTCTTAATATAGTGCTAACGTATGGAACAATACCAACACTATGATAACACAAAGAAAGTTTCCCAACGGTCACTAAAGCGCGAACAAGCGCGTGGTAAACTCTTTGAAAAACTGAAGTAAGCGGGAAAAAGAGGGTACCGGTTCCCGGATTCTTGGCTATTCGCTTGTCTTTTGTTCACGAACGCACAACTTGACATACCTCAACTTTGCATTAAAAGGGTATCAACCTACTGCGAGTTTTGCCTTGAAGAATCTGTTAGGTGAGTTACCAAATGAAGTGAAATGAAACAATTGATATTGATCAATATTCTTATGGGTGCGCCACACATTCTACTTCTACTTAATTTCACTGAGCACTATTTGAATGTGATTTGTCCAATGCAATGCTATGCAGGGGCTGGCCGATGTACGAGTCAGTGTTTTTATCCCCTCAGATTACTATAACCTACATCGGACAGGATGGCATGGTTAGCCACGACAAGATTCGATCTTGCATCAATCCGACTCCCAAACTAAGTGTAAAAGGTGCCGATTATTATTACACCCCTTTCTCTTCTCAAATTTTCAGTCAACAGGGGGAATAGTTGTACTTGTCGGCAGAAGCTAAACCAGTGATTCCTAGAAAAGTCTGGTGCCAATTAAGCGATCCCGTCGGGAAGGGGGGGGGGGGGGGGGGGGGGGGGGGGGGGGGGGGGGGGGGGTGGCGGGATGGAAGGTTGGTGTGATTTAGGACTTGACTCGCCGGGGCCGAATGCGCGGGTAGTGACAGTTCATAAATTCCACGGTGAAACTCCAGTTCGGGGGGGGGGGGCACTCCATTGCTATCTTATCCGTAGTACTAGAGAGCAGTTCTTTGGGCTATCGAACACTACGGATAAGATAATAAGTGAACGACTCATTTCGAGCGTACTTTTGATAAGGACCGGTGGATGTCCTACATTCCACACTACCTGCCCACATCCCATCCACTTTTCTGCACAGGTGATCCACCCTGGAGCTCCTGCACCCTTAGCCCTTTGCGGAGGTGTCCTTTCTCCTGGTCCAGGACCGTTCCCTTGGGTCATGGCAGGCGGAAATGTGAAAACGTTTCAGGGTTTCTCACCCATTACACCAATATTTATCAGAAGTCTACTTTAAATGAGTCGATTACGTGTCGTGAGCCCTCTAATCCTTATCTTGAGTATTGGAGAAAAAATGGAGTGCCCCCCCCGAACTGGAGTTTTCATACCCTTGCCACTATATACCACTGTGCATATATATTGGGAATTTCTAAGAGCTACTGTGGGAGACTTGGGGCGCCTATACCAATGCTGCTGGGAGGGTACCCATGAAAGATTGAGCGTCTAAGCAATTTCTTTGACAATATAGTTCAAATTTTTTCTTCAGGAGGATGGCTCTCCTCTAAAAAATCGGTGATAATTTCGCTTTGATGACAGTCCTAAACGAAAACTCAGGCCATCAACAAAACATCAAAGCTATTGTGAAAAATGCGCCTCAGAGGTGAACAGCTGTGAGAGTAAAATGAAATACGCACCCAAATGACAACTGATTGATGGACCCTGACCAGGCAGGCTTTCTCTCTTCTGCATTCGCGATGAATTACACATTTGAACATGCAGCTGGAACACTTGCTCCTGTGGAGTGGAAAGATAGTGGTCACACAATCTCATGGACTGCGCTGGGCTGGGTCCAAAGGTCCCTAAAGGATGGGTATTGGAGACTGCTCGTGGCACGCGATCAGGAGAATCATAAGAATACGATATCCATTATACTACTGCCACTTCGCAGAAAGATGTAAAAATCGTTTTTAAGCTATTTTCGTTCAAAATGATTAACTATGGAGTAGGTAAGAAGGGTTGGTGAACGGATATTAAGGGAATATTTATTCTGGGGCTTCCGGACAGCTGGGCTTCGGATCACTGCTTATGTGGATGTTGTAGCAAGCATGAACACATCAGAGAAGTGGTTTGAGGGAAATTTGCAAGCTTTTAATAAAAGTTCTGACCCTCCCCCAAAATATAGCTGCCTGGAATGAGGTCCCAGGTCCGTTCCCTTCGTGATTACAAAGGTTTCAAAAGCCAGAAAATAATTGAATATTTCAATTCAATGGGATGAATAAAAATAATTGAATATTTCAATTCAATGGGATGAATAAAAAAGAGTGCTGACGGCTGATAGTTCCAAGCAAAATGAACCTTGCCTGCCGGCAATCCGTGGACTGACAAACATCAGGTGGTCGTCGTCAGAGCCTCGTGGTCATTCATCGTTCACAATTCACTCAGTAAAAAAACGTGATGAGTAAAAGGGACGACTGAGTGGAAGCTATCGATCTGAAGACGACCAAGTTCAATAAGTATGCCAGTGGTGACGAAAGATACTGGCCGGCAGAATCAAAAGCATGACGCGACCAAGTGAGTGGAGATGATTAGAGACTGAAGATACGTTTCTAATGTTTTGTTCACCGGAGCACCTTTCTAGGGCTTCGGGTCAAACCTGGGAAATGAAAAGCTCAGTTTTGCCGTTTGTCGTAATGCATTGACCAGGTTGGCGGCACACGCATTCGCGTGCATCACACGGGACTGCATGCATGAAACAGGGCCATTGATATTTTTATAGTTCACCGTGGGAAACTCCGCAAATCCTCGGTGGCGCCCACAATAGCATTTGGCCCCCATTCCTTCGCCAACCTTTATCCACTTTTCCCAGCCTCTGGGCTCTCTTTGAACCTCCTGTAATATCACGTGACAAACTCCGCCTACTTCAACGCACGCTCCACCCACCAATAGCAGTTGATCTGCCTTCCGTTGACGGACTCAATCCACTATTTTCTCGGTCCTCAGGACTTCTTGGAGCCGAGTTACAAAGTTTCGTGAATAACTCCGCCCTCTGGTGCACACCCACCCACCAGTAGCAGTTGACTCCCTTTCCGTTGACAAACTCAATTCACTTTTTCCCGGTCTCCAGGACTTCTTGGAGCCGAGTTACAAATTTTCGTGGATAACTCCGCCCACTTTGGTCATGCCCCGCCCACCAATGACAGTTGGGCTCCACTCCTCACCCACCTCTATCCACCTTTTTCCCGGTCTCCGGAACCTCCCCTTTTGATGGCATACCTCCACCCACCAATGGCAGTTGACCTCCCTTCCAAAGACAAACTCAATCAACTTCTTTCCCGGTCCTTAGACTTTCTTGGAACCGTGTTATGGCGTCGGCCGCAACCATCCGCTCACTTCGGCCGTCTGCGTCCCACCTTAACCATTCAACCGCGTCCGCGTCCTAGTCTCGGGCTCTGTCCTACTTTTCCGGCTCATGTCTAAGC
This sequence comes from Ostertagia ostertagi, assembly GCA_036418205.1. Lineage (NCBI taxonomy): Eukaryota > Metazoa > Nematoda > Chromadorea > Rhabditida > Trichostrongylidae > Ostertagia > Ostertagia ostertagi. The sequence continues at coordinate 32,444 of MU891682.1, forward strand.
TCGTTGGAAACCGAATTATGAGCAGCTTGCACAAAACGTTTCGTGTGTATCAGTTCCCACTTTCTGCCGACAGGTCAATCCTATGCATAACACCGTCAATAGATGCTACAACTTAAAGTGAGTCGGATGCATGGCCTATACTGACACGAGATCGACGATGACGATTGCCCCTTTTCTTATTGCATGTCCAAAAATGTATTCTAGACACATTTCGAGCGTTGCCAAACGAACTTACACTTGCAATGGTGAAGAAAAAGCGCGCTTTTTGAGCGACGAGAATCATACCTCGATAGATCCTCGACGCAAATATCTTATCAACTAGGGAATGTAGAAGGAAACTGAACATACCATTAGAAGGCGCGCAAACCTTTCGCTTTCCAAAACTTATTACGTTTAAGAATGAAACCTGGAACCTTTGTATAGATGTTCGTGTACGGTTTTTCGGGGATTTCAGCAAATCTGACCCAGGGACAAATCGCGCCGCAGCTGCCGTTGAATCGGCCGTTGATCGATACACTCGGCTGTTGTGATTTTGCGTATGCTCTGTTTAGGGGGGTCGTGCCAAGACCTCGATTTCAGGGGGGGGGGTCGTACTTCTGCGACCACGTCCTCGACACGATTTTCACCCTGCTCGTGAGCCCGGGAAATGGCGGAAGCCACTTTTAAACAGTGTCGAGCGCTGGTACATCGTTTGAAACGTTGGCAGACAGCTCGGTTCGCTGACGCACGCTCGTATCCCGCGATTCGCTCGATTCGCAAAGTCTGACACCGGCATAATAGAGGTGTTATATTGGTATCTCAGCGGGGCGTTGTAGCTGTAACTTTTACATATTGACCGCCTCCTCGTATGCCCGCATTTTATCTTCCTCACATTCCACGTGACTCACCCGTCTGTCTTCTTTTCGTTTCGCCCCGACAAATCATTCTTTTTCCTCCACATAGCTATTCATCTTCTGCAGCCTACAGGTTCGACTTGACCACCTCTTCTGGTACCTGTATTTTCCTCTCGGCCACAAACACTGACTCTTTTCATAACACTGATCTCTTCTCCATCTAGACTGCATGAGCGTCCCACATGTCCCAAAGTGCACCTAAAAGTCTGCCCAATAGAACATGGAACAATTTGGGTATCTTGAATAGAAACTACAAGAAAAGGAGGCATCAATCCATCGCAAACCTGAGTAAGGAGGCAAAACATCTACGGACCCGTGCAATTCATGTATGCACCAAATCACAAATTCCCCCGAAAATTCAAATGCAAACAGACAGGCGTAGCGTATCGCTCCCAAAGCCACGGCAAAAATATTACCCTTTCCACCCTCCCCCAAAATAGGAAACTTCAAAGTGAGTGTGTCTTCTGAGTGATTTTCCCACTGTTTTTTTTTCCACAAAAACCCACAACAACTATGTTTGTTACAAATCAATTACTAAATTGACAGCCGCAACCCGGAAAAAGGGGCCTTTTCCAAGAATGGTCACGCTACTTGAAGCTTTTAAAGCACAATAGCCTGTTCGTAAAGCTTATGTCTAAATAAATCTAGACCAGCTAGGACCAAACGCACAGCTTTTGGCGTCACCTCAAATTGTTCATCCACCCTTCACCCCTTCTCCCCTGCATTCCTCCGGGTTGACAGATCCTTTTGCTAGCAATGTTCTACGCTTTAGCCTTTCGCAGCAGGATACAGAGGAAAAATCAAGTAGTCAGTAATCGACAATAATCCTTTCCGTAATTTCAAATAGCGATTATCATCTCGCTCTTTTTCTCTAGCTTTTGATTCTTTCACTCTCTTCCATTTCGAATTCCCATTCTAGTTTAAGAAGATGGAAAAATATACAGTCACCGCTGCTTCGTAGTTGTTGTTCCTGACATTCTGCGCTCTATCTTTCGCGGAGATAGAAGAGGAAGCAAGTTAGTTACCTACCTTTTCAAAAAATTAGAAAGGCAGCTCACGCTGCACAAAAAGTTCTTAAGGAGGTTTACAAAACTCGGAAGAAAACTTTAATCATATTTTATATCCTTGTAACCATGCAAAGCTCAACGTCATCCATTCAATGAAAAATATAAAAAAAAACTAATGTAAAAGAAGAAATACCTTCTCAGAAGGACACAATTAATTCCTAGAAATCTATGCGTGGGCTTTCACCTCTACGAAGTCAAGGTCGCCTTTTCTCACAACGGAATTTCACAAAACATAATGCCAATATATGTACAAGATGAAAAAAATATGAACACAACACCATCAATAAACAAAAGTGAAAATTGGGGAAAAGAACCTATCACACTCGTTCGAAGGACAACCAGATAAAATATACATAAGTGCAAACTAGCTTGATGACTAGTGCCCAATTCATTTAAAGCAGCTTCAAAAAATGTTTCGATGGGACAAGGAAAAATATCCAACGATTGTATGAGAAGTAAAAGGATTGAGAGGAAAATACATATTATACTATGGAAAATACATTGGGCGTATGTGGAAGAGTGAAAGGCCATATTTGTAAGGAGACTGACTGCAACTGTTTCTTTTATACAATATCTTACTTGGCCAGATCGTACTGCTCTATGACGGACCACGAGAGTGGAACCCATGACATCATGCTGTAAACATAACGTAATATAAAGTCATTTTCCATTTCAATGAATCGACTTCAACTATTATTTGTTCGTCGTTTTTTTCTGATCTACTGTTACACAGGGTGGCTGAAAAGTGTACGCACGCAAAATCGGGACTAATTTTCACGAGAACCCTATCCCCATCGACTTTTTTTTAGAATCAATAAAGAACATCGCAAACGATGAAATTTATACAAAAATCATCGAAATGCCCGCACTTGTCTCTCGCAGCCCTTTCAATGCGAGTTGACGAAATCCGCGGTGCACGACAGGGTCCCTTATGTCTACGTTAATCCAGACAGTAATGAGTTCACGTAGGAGAGCATCCAGAGTGGTGGTTTTGAATTTAGCATCAAAACATGAGTACTAGTAATAGATGCATGAAAATCATCACTCTGAATACGGTAAACGCGAACATTATCATTGACTAATATAAACATGGACGGCATGCGGCGAACCGTGCACCTCGTCACCTCGCTTTGAAATGCTTGATTGACACATTGACGACAGCGGGTTGTGCCGCATCTCGACTATTTTGTTTATTTATTTAATTTATTTGCATGTACAAAAGTACATGGAAAAACACAACAAAACTGTGCCAAGACGTAACAACACAACTGGAAAAAAAACATCATAAGAAAATGAAGTAGAACAACAAAATTTTACTAGTGAATATGATTGTCCATCCTCTAAAAATCAGATTTGAAAATGAAAAATTTGAAGCCCTTAAGTATAGAATTTTGTAAATATTTTCTTTAAGTGCGATAAACTGCTGGGCATGGCGAATTTTTTGGTGAGCTTACCAAATTCACTAGAAGCGCGAAGAGAAAAAAAATTTGCTCTGGTGTTGGATCTAGCAAATGGACGAACTAATTTGAACTTTTCTCCTCTAGTAACAGAAGGAAGAACAGTGAAGAGGCTTTGCAAATCAATCGGCACTTTCCCGACAAGTATTTTGAATAACATAATGAGATCAGTCTTTTCCCTTCTGCGAAGAAGAGATTCCAGACCAAGCATTTTGTTCCTGACAACAGCCCTGGGTATGACATTGTAGTTGTGGTTACTTCGGATATCCTTTAATGTCGTTTGTGGTCACCAAGAGTATTGGCACATGGGCGAGGATTATATTTCAGTTCAAAACCCGGGGAGGGAGTTAGTTTAATCATAAAATGACTTACTAGGGATCCCCTCATCTAACAGTTTGAGTGGAAACCTTGCACGATCCAAGCTCGGAATTTTTTGAGTTAAAAAGTAGAGGCAGGTCGGTTTTGACATCCTCTGATAAATCATCCCTGTTACTTGCTTAAAAGTAAGGCCTGGACAAAGTAAGTGTACAGCTGGTTAGCGTAGGGTCTGCATTGCACGACAGAAAAATTAGAACTTATCAGCCCAAGTGGGCAGTTTTTTACGGAGACTTTTTTGCAACATAGGGTCAAAAACGCACCCTTTTTGAGCGCGCGTGAGAGGGCAGGTGAGCACATTTATCAGAATATCTTGCGGAATCAAATCCATAGGAATGTTTGCGCATCATCATTCCATCAGAGTGAAAGTATCCTACCATTTCAGCACAAGTCTGGTGCAGCCCCTTCTCAGCTGGCTTAACTAGGGCCATCTTTTTGAAGACGATTGCCGGCATCCTTTCAAAAACTTCACTGTCTTTTAGGAAACCTGAGGAGAACCGTTGAGCATTCCAAACGGTAGTATTCCTTCCAACAAAAGCAATGTTAGTTTGGTTGGCGGATCTGTAGCTCCCAGCCCGACTTTGATGGCATTTGGTACACACATACGAATTTGCGCAATGAACCCAGGAATTTTCAGAAAAAGGTATAAAAATTGGGGGAGAGATAAATTGTAAAGTAACAATAGGGACTAATAAGCAACATGTTACGTAGTATTAATAAGCAAAGAGAACGTTCTGAGAAACTGATTTTTCATGGTAATTGGCCCCGAAACATCCTGAACTCAGAAAAACGACATTAAGATATCCGGTACCTAATAGTTGAACCTAAAGAACGGACCAGAACCTTCCTAGTAAAGCTGTTTTGAACAGACTCTAACCTGGAGATGGTCTTCTTCTTGTGGGGAAAGAAAATAATCGATCCATACTCCAGAATAGGACGGATGTACGACTTATAAGCCTTGATGAGGATACATGGATCTTTGGTGTATAGAGTGCGAAAGAGTTGTAATAGCCTGACTTCAGCTTTATTGGCTATAGCGGCGCAATGTGACTCGAAATTCAGCTTGTTATCAATGAGAAATCCCAAGTCCCTAACCGCTTCAACCTCATTGAGTTCGCAACCACCTATGTAGTAGGCGCTCCTCTCCTGGGGCCTGCCTAGATGCAAAACCAAAGTTTTGTTGGAAGCCAATGGTAGCTCCCACACATCGGACCACTTGACAACTGCCTCAATGGCTTCTTGGAGCGTCTCAGCATCCTCTCGAGATCCTATTTCCTGGTAAATCTTGACATCATCTGCGAATGCTTTGCATTTGACATTCAAATCCTCCACCACCCTAGGTAAGTCGTATGTATAGATACAAAACAACACCGGTGAAAGAACCCCTCCTTGCGGGACACCACTTGGGGCAGTCTTAACACTAGAAAAGGCTTTGCCAATTCGAACTTGAAAGCAGCGATGACTCAAAAAGGCCTTGATCCATACTAAAATTCTTGGGTGAATGCCGATGTGTTTCTTATTCGCCTTGATCCATACTAAAATTCTCGGGTGAATGCCGATGTGTTTGAGCTTTAGCGAAGAGCTTGAATGGTTCACTTTGTCAAATGCTTTACAAAAGTCAAAGTAAACCACATCAACGTTTTTCTTCTTTTCCAATGAGGTTGTCCAATCATTTAAAGATTCCAGCAACTGAGTAACCGTCGATCTCGCTTTCCTAAAGCCATGCTGGCAGTCGGGTAAGATCCGCTGACGTTCAAGGTGTTCTACGACGACCCTCTTGACTACTCTTTCGAAAGCTCTACAGAAAACCGAAGTGATGCTGACCGGTCTGTAATTGTTTGCGTCCGAATATGGAGGTTTCTTGGGGATGGGAACCACATAAGAGAGCCTCCATCTCCTAGGAACCTCAGCTCGAACAAAACTCAAGTTAAATATGAATCGCAAGGGCCCAACTATCGAGGGGAGTATCTCTTTGATAAACCGAAACGGAACGCCGTCCGCGGGCGAGTACATGTCGAACATAGAACAGATGACTTTGATTTCCATTTAGAAAGAATCTCAAAAATTTCACTTTCGCTAAACCACAGTGAGTCTTCCATTTGAGCGAAGACTCCTGGTAACTCAGCAATGACACTATCATGATCTCTATTTGCAACGAAAACCTTTTCAAAATGTTGGGCAAAAAGCTCGGCCTTATCAAAGTCAGAAAGAACTGGAGAACCATACATGAACAAACAACCTATTTTTGTTTACTATCTTCCTCAAACAGGCAACAATTTCAGCACTGTAATTGGTGCACCGTTTCCCGAATAAGATAAAGATCCAGTTTGGTATATAAAAAAATGCCAAATAAACCGATAAAAAACAATCAAGATCCGTTGTGAAAAACCTGGCGCGCATGCGCGCTATCATCAATTTGTTAAAACCATGGGGGGACAACTCCACACCTTCTCATAAAAATTATTTACGATGTTACTTAGTGATTGTTACAACAAAAACAACGTACAAATGATAGTGTAGACTTGTTACGCCTCATACTTTGTATGCAATCTTGTATATAATAAAGGATAAAGGATAAAGCATTTGCCGTTGATCAATCCCTTTTTTGGGATGCGGCACGCATTCTACTTCCATTTGTACATTCGCAGTGGCGTTTGAATGCGATGTGGCCTATACAATGACTTGCGGGGGCCAGCCGATGTACAAGTCAGTGTTTTTATCCTCCCAGACAAGTCTGGTACCAATTAACCGACCCCGGAGGGATGGAAGGCTTGGTTGGCCCGGGCGACTCACGACCCAGGATTTGATCCCGGACCGCTCGCGTGGTAAGCGCGCCACTTGTCACTACACCACTTCCGCCCGTGCTAGATATTAGATGGTTTGTAGTATACATATGGTAAAATTGAACAACAGTACGCTATCATTTAATCTATACTATCCACTTCACTGTATGTTGTTTTTGCTGCAACAATCAGCTTATAGTAACATCGTAAATAATTTTTATGAGAAGGTGTGAAGTTGTCCCCCCTTGGTTTAACAAACTGAGTATCTTGTAGTATATAGATGGTAAAATTGAACAACAGTATAAAATTTGCTTCATCGATAATTCTACTATTGGGGTGGAACACAATATCGTACCCCTTGTATTTGGCACAAACGTTTGAATGAAAAATGAAACCGTGAAAAGTGATCATCTGAGCACAATTTTTCGGCCCCGTATGTCATTTCACATTTCAATATCATAAATATTTTCAAAGCGAGCTAGAATGTGTTTGTGTCGAGGTTGGAGGAGGTTCTTATATGAACGTGGAGTTTGAAGAGCTGGTGCTGCTTTCCCACAGCCTTTGTCTTTATGTGAACCAATGAATAGCGAATGTCGAAATGCCAATTTCTACTGTCCAGATTTTGCAACTTATAAGCATTACATCTGGGTTCAAATCTATAAATGAAGGGAACGAAAACAAGGTTGTTGTAGAGAGAAAAAGGCACTTTCAAATGTACGCTGTTATCAGGTGTTGCACTGACTAAACTTACACTCTGGAAAAAAGATACGATATTATGTTCCAACCCAATATTTTCATCTCTCAACCTGTTTCGCTCCCGCCATCTAGTTCCAGACACGTGCTTGCTGCAGCGCGCTTTTAACCGCATTAAATTCGTACATAAACAGAAGTTCTAGTACAAGATACGGGTTAGGGATAATTTTCTAAAGTTGACATCACAATGGATGAATATGAAAGAACAAATCATGCGGACTCACGTGAGCTTGATTCGGGATAAACAATGCACACACCTCCTGATGTATCTGACTGGCTAACATTCGACGTCACGATATCTGATGACTGATCAGAAAGAATCCAAATTTCGACCTAAAGAACGATCGTGAGGTGAAAAACGGAAAATGACGCCAACTAACTACATCTCCACAAAATTTTCAGCGCATTCGATTTGTATTTGTTTCGAGCTGCGCAGTCGAGATACAGCTTGGTAGAATACTTAGAGCTCTAATTTAAATCACAATAGAAGCCACTTCTCCTTCCCTCCTCTCACAACAAAAAAGAGACAATCGAAAATTGATCCGCTAACTCGAGCTGATTTGATTCGTGCGAGACCCGCTAATTACTATTCTGAACAATCCAAAATGGAACAAATCAACGAAATGTAAACAAAACAACGAAATAAGAGTGAACTACCTAAATGTATGTTGTATTGAGAACCTACCGTACGAAGACCTCTCTCCATTGGACTGAGAATGTGAAATCCAGCTGGATTATATGTTTGATGATTCTCCTGATTCAAAAATTCACTGAGTTTTTTCATCTAAAAGCAACGGTTCGTATATTCGCGTTTACAAGTCCGAACGGAGGAATTTAGTATGAACCTTCTTCTGATAGATGGTGTCTGACACTAAACGAGAGCAATAGCACGTCGCGCAGCCTAACACCGTTTCAAGGATTGTAGCGAAGCATATCTAAAAAGAGGAGCTGCAGTCAATAATGACGTAGAGAAGATCAATACCAAATGGCAGGTAATATCTTTTCAAACTCATTGAATAAGGAAATATCGTACCCTTTCGGCATCGGCGAAAATCGAATTGATGGTCTGTATTGTGTTTTCCCATGTTGACTCGGAAATCTGAAAGAATATTCTCAAGTAGCTTGTCTATGACGTCTTTTTTGAAGCAAAGAGATTGAATTCTAACTAGCTGGAATAGACAAACTAACTCGAGTAATTCCTCTTCACTAGAGATCAGGTGGTGGGTCGCTAGGACTTTTCGCTTTTCTCAGAGCAAAACTTTTTCGCCGCAGGATTTCCAGGTCCACCCCTCACCATGAGTGCACCTGATGTCCCTGCAGCAAAGTTTAGCGCTGTGAAAAGCGAAACAACTTCCTAACAATCTACACTCTGGAGACTGCAACCTTTTGCGAAAACTAAGAATCTTATATGAATTTTCACTTGTTTCCAACATGGGAGAGACTCTTCCGTTTCTGAATTTTTTGCTTCTTCTCCTCTGAAAGAAATGAGACCTCTCTCACTTTGTGAGGTTTACTGAGAGAAGACGGAGAGAC
>MU891687.1:0-20722 GCA_036418205.1 Ostertagia ostertagi
TGGGAGGCCCTCTCCCCTCCCAAGGCTGACAGTGATGGTGAAAGTCACATTAACCCTTTCGGCCCTGGCGGTGGCAATTGCCACCATCAAATTCAAAGGTCTGCATTACCGCTGCAACAGCATATTTCTACCACTGCTAGAGGTTACTTCAGACAACCTTCCCCTTCCTAATTATGCTTTGAACCCGCCATTTTATTGTGTGTTGCTGTTAGCATTACAAGTATTTGTGTACAAGTGCAACAATGAATCGGCGCTGGTTCCCGCAACCTGCCAGGTAAGTGTCAATCATTCTGAAATACTTACTTACTTTCATACTTTGATAGTCCTTCAGCTGGCGATCTTCTCAGCGGGGACCACAGCTCTTCCATGCTTCCCGGACTTGCATCCAGTGTAGACCACGTTGTCTGAAATACTTTGAAAACGAGTCGGCCCACCGGGTTTGCGGTCGTCCTAGCGGTCTTGTTTTGTTTCTTGGGAGCCATTCAGTGACTCGGAGGCTCCATCTGTCATCGTCTCGGCGAAGTAAATGACCAGCCCAACGATGTTTCGATTGCGCCATGTACTGCAGGGGATCTTTCAGGTGTGATCTCTCCCTTAATTCTGAATATCTGAAATACTTAACATATATTCAATTTCTTATCAAAAACGTTAGATATAATGTTGTGCAAGATCATAAACTTTTTCGACATAACTAAGAAATTTGGAATTGTTTCGACATAAGCTAAAAAAAAAGAAGGCTGTGCCAATTTTCAAAGCTTCCTAGTTTCTTGTTTGTGATCGAATAGCTTCCAAATTTCGCTATAATGATATTTATATGCTCACAAGTAATAAACAATAGCTAGAAGAAAAATTTCCACGGAAAAAAATTCAGGTCCGAAAGGAGTTAAGGTTTCCTAAAAAGGGTCACGAAAATTTTCGGAATTGGCAGAGCATACGGTTGACTCCGCGCACAGGCCTACCGTACACAGTTTATAACGCTACGACTCGACCTGAAAATGGCCGTATCCGTCCATACTAACGTCACCAAACAGGAGTTGATCTGATACTTCGCGTCGGTGGAATCTTCGACCACCGACGAAGAGGAGATGGCACAAGCCAGATGAAGTTTCATCTTATGACCTCATTTGGCTTCGTAAGAACGTGGAGATTGCTGCACTCATTCCCTACCGAACATAGACAGCCTTGTCTCAATAAAGAGTACCCTTTTCGAAGAATCATGGCCTTTCTATCGTTGTGCCTGCTCCAGGAATGCCCTTCGAGCGACACGGCGCCGTAAAGTGGAAAGCTTCACAAGACTCTCGAAGGTGGAGCAATCTGATCAAAAAATGCCCCTAGCATTCACACCCATGTATGTGTCACTATTGTTGGCTAAGACTGTTTCGAAAAATCGCTCCACGCCCTGGAAGGCCTTTCTGAAAGACACTGTCAAGGGCAAACCGCACTGCCTCCGAGTCAGAGACTTCCACTCGAATCCGACATCGTGCTTCTCTTGTACATGTGCTACCCGCCAAGATTCTATCCTGACTCATCTTCAGCTGCATATTTAGAACGGATCACATATCTCCTACTTTATAAGGCCGATGTCAGACTTCGAATTGAGCGATTCACTAGCATCCGCGGTCGCGCTGCGGTACCAGTCAATCAGGCTATTCGCTGGCCGCGACGTGAGCGCGGGCGCTAGCGAATCGCTCGATTCGCAAAGTCTGACATCGGTCTAAAGCGGCCCATTGGCAGAGAGCTGAACTATTTATACTTGTCCAAACATTGTTGTTAGTCTTAAAGGAATCTTTTGGTTGATTTACTTTAGGTTCATGTATTTTTACTCTTTTTATTAATGTATGCTATACGAAGTTATTGCGCGGAAAAATCATGATTCTATTTCAGCCATAAATCACTGGCTTGAGACTCATTATCCACGATAATAGTGAAAAGAACTGAAGTATTGCTTTCGTTTTGATTAGAAATTCGAAAACTCGAAAAGGCTGCTACGCGTTCGAATTGCCCACGGACGTCTTTCACGAATGCTGGCGACGGGGATGCTCAAACTTGGTTCTTGGAGTGCATTCACTAGAAGCTCTTTCTGGCCTTCTGCTTCGTTGCATTCACATCTTACACTTCTACTCCATCCTATTCCATCGATCGATTTGTCTCCACTCTCCGAAATCGCGCGCTTTAACCCGATTCTCTCATTGCGTCGCCTGGTACGTAGCCGGCCAAACGCCGTCTTCTTTCCATGCCTCGCCTGGCTCTGCCTCCTGGTCCTTCGATGGTCCATAACGTGTAGTTTTTGTACGTTTGTTTCTCTTCAGAAACCGAATCTTCATGCGTGAAACTTTGTGTGCTATTTCCAGTGATCACAACTGACATATTCATGTTAGGAAAGAGTGCAAGAATTTTCCGCGCAAGATTCCTTTAAGTATACAAAGGACATCAAAAAGACATGACTGGAGTTCAGGACGTGTACTTGTTCGACTTATACGTATTTGTATTTTGAATGAATTCGAATATTTTTTCTCGCTCAGATTCAAGCATTTTCTTCTGTGGTCGAGTCTATCGATTTTCCTGAGACATGAACCTCCAGGTGTGCGCCTCGATAGCGCTGAACAGCGATTGTAGGCCTCAAACTTTAAAGTGTTGCAAAACATTTTATGTTGAAACATACTTTATCGCAGTCTGTTTTTCTGGCATAGTAATACCGTTTTCGGTCTGTCTTCACGTTCTGTCTGCCGCTCTGATTTTCACTCTATCTTTTGCGTCATTTTCCTGTCTGTGCCGTTTCTCTCAGCCTTGTTTGACTTCGACTGGACGAATCTATTTGGACGCTCAACATTCCATAAACCTTGGCACGACCGATAGTGGCCAGCCGGCAGGGCACACGAAATCGGTCGGGCGTGTGGGACCGTAATGGCCCGCCGGCGGGCAGATGGACAACTAATTTCGTGTAATTTCCTCCCTTCTGGACAGTTTGTTCAATATGGTTCAACAAGCACACCTTAACCAGGCTATGTACACAGTGGTCCACGAATTGCTTTCTTCTAGGGAGGAATCCAGAAACAATAGGCCTAGAAACACTTCTAATGGTAATGTTAGCAAAAATATCATCATGACCCACAGAATAAGAACACAGCACCTGTGGTGGTGATTTTTGAAAAACCGAGAGATAGATCTTGGGACTGCAAATTTCGTATAATACACTGATAGTATTCCTTGCCATTGTTTAGTCGATCGGACCGTCGTATTGACAGTGGCGGTTTCACTCGGGCTCGGTTGGTTTGTAAAAAATAATTGGCATTTAGATTTAATACAAATAGCATGTAAGTAAAAGTGAGAGTTCTGGTTGGTGCAGCAAACGGGTGTTGCTGTCCAAAAAGGCTAGCTATACTAAGGTTCCAATTGAAGCCACTAAATTGGAATTCAGTGTGTGGTAGTAACCGTCTATTGAATAACGTTACTTGTTATTGACACCACAGTGACTAAAGAAAGAAGCTTGAAAGAAGCATTTGTATTCAAATCTGGTCGATTTTTGAATGCAAGTTTTGCGCAAGAAAACAAATTGTTTTCGGTAGCTGCAACTTCAACAGTATTATCAAAACACTTCTGTTACACTAATATTCTGAGGTCTTTTTCATTGGTCTTTTCAGTACTTTGCTAAGTAATCCTTGCGTTACAAATGAGGCGGCTTGATGTAGTACGACGACACTTACCTAAGTGAAAGATTGACAGATTGCAATCGAATGGTGTGTGTGCGTTAGAGATCAGCAAAAATGCGGTCTCCTGGGACCGCATGGCCGTCGGCGGAGCCATTGTTGAGTGGCTCCGGGTAGCCCGTGTCTGGCGTGCCGGTCCCCACAACGCTAGATACGTTTCAGAGCGCTGTCTCGATTCGTCAAGAGAGTGGGTTAATTCGCATCCCATTCATATCACTCAGTTCATATCACTCGGATTTACATATCCTTCTTCTTTTAGTGAAATTCATAACCGGGGAATATAGCCGACGAAACTAGCAAACAGATGTTTTCACTGAATCTTCCAAAATAATTCCGTTTCATCAGAAACACCAATTCAGGGAATTCCACGATAAAGTCGAAGGTAGAAGAAGGGGTGTTTCACCTAACTTGAAAGACAGACGCATCCCCTAAAGGTATGACCGACACGCAATTTGCAGTGAAGGATATGCCCCGGCGACTAGCATGGCCTCCCCGCGGCGCTATCGGCGCGGCACGCCCACCGACTGGCTAACCACTCGCCGCAGGTCTCTAGCCGTTTAGCAGAGAGAGCGTTAGCGTTGAAGAGGGCAGCACCGATGAGAGTCGCATCAATACGGAAATCAATGTGCAAAGAAGGATGCCGTTTTTTTTTCAAGTTCTAGGCCATTTTCCTGGTTTTTTCTACATCCCGACACCTTTACCTTAGTTTCGGCAGGCTGCCTTGAAATCGTAAACCCCGGTTTATTCTATGATAATTCAACCAGCGGCATTCTGTCAACTATTCCTCTATTTAGAAGTCGTCATGCTATGTTCTCGGTCCAGGATGGAGAAGAAGTTTTGCTCTCCCAAACCTGGTGCTACTTGACACATCCCAACTCCTCCAAATTGATGTCGAGGCAGGATGGGCGTCAGGGTGGTGAGGGGGAGGGGGAGGAAGAACATGTATAGCAAATTCTACGTCCTATCCCACAATGTGAATATCCCACCTCCTTCAGCCGCCCCCCCCCCCTATGATCTCCTAGAATTCCGAGCACTTCCCTCCTCCGCCATGTGCTACCTCTGCGGAGGAATCTGCGAATGTTGTAATTTACTCTGCCGGCGGGTAGGGGGGAGGGGAGTGTGGAAAGGGGATTATACCTTTATGTTGAAATGGCGACAAATCGCAGATTTGTTTTCAGATCTTCGAAATTATCCCGAATTTTGCCAAAAACTTTCCTACTTCGGAGATTTCCCCAACTCTTTTCCTAGTCCTCCCACGTCTGACTCTTCTAATCGGAACGTTCAGCCTGCTCAGAAGGCCACTAGGCATAATTTTTGTCCATCGTATTTTCATCACAACAGATTAGTTCTCGAAACATCCTTTATTATACGAATGTAGATAGGCATAACATGTTAGGGTAGTAAAGATTAATAGTGATTTTAGAAGGCTCAAAAAAGCGACGAGTTTTCCTTTTGGATTTAAGAAAGCAAACTAGTTGGCTAAAAAATAACGTAACTTTTCATATTTCTTCCTAAACTGCAGAAGAAAACAGAGAGAGAGACGTTGCACAGGGCTGCCCAAAACACAAACATTTCTCGCCAAGACAACTCTTATCAGCAATTCAGGCGGCACACACCACGACACAATCGAGCACAATGTCGGAGTGGGCGTGGTTTCACATGGATGAAATGACACGCCCATTCCCACATAGGTCGAGGTAGCCGGAGCGCACCATCGCAACACATGATACACATACACAGCGAAACACTGGCCCGCCGCGCACCGGTAAGCAAGAAAACCAGATCAAATCGCCAATTAACGAAATCGGCCGCAATAGAATATAGAGGAAGTGAGACAGAAACACACACGGACAATTACACACGAACAGAAGACAGACAAAAACACATGCGTCATGCTATCCCTAAAGGCGTTCTATACAATCCGCGAGCCACACACACACAGCATTCACATGGCTATTTAAAGTGACATGTGGCCTAACTGGCACACGGATAAATGTGATATTTGTGCAGAAAGGGACGCTACTGTTCACCGTATTGTCCCCAAATGCTCACCCGGTAAACACAACAAAACCAAACCAAACTCTGGATTCCGAATACACAGTAATTGAGTGAAATAATGGAATACAATCATAATAATGAATAGATGGCAAACGCCATAAAGAAAGAAGAAAGAATAAAGAGGAACGATAAATATCTCTCACGTGAAAATGAATGAAAAAAAAAGAAAACCACATACGCACCCACACACACACGAGAAAACTAAACACACATGCACCAAACAACCGGGCGCATCTACAACGATTTAAAGAACTAGAAAGTGAAAAACAAGAAAATAATAAAGACTACAACAATATTAGGAATAAGGTATGAATATGAAATTCCGTCTGTGTGCAGTCAGAGGAGACGAGGTCCGCGGGTCCCGCATTGAACTCACTTAGTTTGTTCGGTGAGTTTACGCTCCAGTTCCTCGAGGCTCATTGGACGGACCGATGGCGGTGGCATGCGTGCTCCTACCGGTCCCCCAACACTTTGAGAGCTGCTTTGGAACGAACTGCTTTCCTGTGTTCCGCCAGTGAACTGCGATGGTTGAACGCCAGCCGCAGCAAGCAGCTTTTCCAGTGGACTTTGAATTGGACCGGATAAGTCAGAAGCGGCGCCAAATGATGACGAGCCAGTGTAATTCTGTGGATTACGTTCGGCAACATTAGGAACCTGAAGGGCGAAACCGATCGATAGCATTCAGGCAATGAAACCTTAAACATAAGAAATTATGTTCAAGACCTACCTGCATCCCAGTGGCTGCAGCAACAGCTTGTTGATGACCTTGCAATTGCATGATTTTGGCAAGAGCCTGCTGCTTGAGACGCATTTGTTGTTGAGCATGAGCAAGTTGCTGTACCTGAACAGCACCCTAGTGCAAAGAGAAACCGGAAGCTAACTTTTACATTGAATCCAGTTTTCCAACCGGTGAGAGAGGAGAAACAAACCTGAGCCATTTGCATGAGTATCTGAGCTTGAGCTTGAGGATTGGGAGGTACGGCACTGTTACTGTTTGGAGGTGGTGGGCGCCACGCCGCCATAGGAAGACCACCTTGAAAACATTAATTTTAACTTCGAGTAAATTGTAGACTTGGTAAGCATTGGTAAACCACGTTATTTAATACATTAAAGTATTAATCAGAACGCGAATAGGGGACATAACACACTGTTGAGAAAACGAGTAATGTCATTTTAGAGAATCGAGCACAAAATTCCCATCACCAGCATGTCATTTCCTATCACTCTTGACTATCACGCTGGAGAATTTTGCCACGACATCAATTTTACAAATATTCACATTGGTACATAAAATGGATGCTTACTGTTTATCTCAGATTTCCCACTGTTTGCTGCTTTATGTTCTCGCGCACGCAAAATGACATACCTTTCATGCGACGAAAAAGCAAAAATGTGTACTGTCGTCATGGCACTAACACATCACGCCCTATCATATTCCTTTTCACCCTGCCATTTCTCTACAAAGGGCTTCTGCTATTTAAATTTTATTCATTCTAGTAGTAAAGAGGAAGCTTGATAGGTACCCATCCATTTACCGATTCCTTGAACAGAAAAGCATTCACTCCCGAACGACGAAGCCGGATTATTCGAAATATACACACACACAAAACACACACAAACGTGAGTGTGCCGCGAGATCGTATCTTGTAACCTAAGGGTAACCAATAAAGTTAAATATTCGAAAAACCCACAATAGATATTGTTCCGAGAAGTAATACAACAAGCCATGGCCACTACCATCAGGCAGTCATTTAATAAACTGTTCAAATCATAAATAACTTCCAGTACCAATTTTTTGAAAGAAGTAGTAACACTATTGTCTCATCAGTAAAAAAACGGTAGGCTAGGGCTCCAAGTCATGATCAAATAACTCGGATGAGCCTAGATTTCCTCTGTATAGGTGGTACCAACCATCTAACAACCACCTTCCATCAATCACCAAAAATTAATTAACAAAATAATTTGCGAATGAAATTCACCCTGCATCGCATTCATCATAGCCGCATACTGGTGTTGCATTTGCATTTTCTTCAGCATGTCTGCATTATTTCGAGCAGCTGCTTCGCCAGCACATCTACAAAAATGGATATAAAACGTAAAGAAAACCAAAGTGTACGAAAAATTTGCTCATTGATTTATCATATCTCTCAAAACCGCTATTAGTTTATGGAGTATAAGTAATGTATCCTGTCATTACTGACGCCAGAGCCCCTTTTTTTTTTACCAATCAGAATCACGTGGAACAATCATAAGTCGACACAGCAGCCACCTAAAAGTATTTAAAAGGAGCTATCGACGTCCGAAACATCCCACGACCTCAATTTTCGATTGAGATCTTCGTGAGGTAGAATATTATCTGCATTTCTCATATTCCTAGTGCCCGCTTACGAACTCAGTAGGAGACGGGCTCACCTGTTGCTATGTTCCATGCCATTAAATTTATCCCCCATAAAATGCGCCAGTTTTTGCTCAATCGATGTGTATACGTCGTCGGGAAAAATTTCAACTCTTCAACGATGGGTACTACATAGGTGATATAAAGTAAATTATCCACTTTTGAAGCCTTATAGAAAGAAATAGAACACGGCTTGACTGAAGACATCCAACTACGTTCCTGCATTGCGCCGAAAAGAGTTGAAATTTTCATTCACATTTTTCACGTAACCCAGAATAAGGCAGAGCAGAATTTTACCAATCTGTTTGGGTATCCGTCTCGATATGTTCTACCGCAAATAGCAGATGTGTTTATAAAATCGTTCAAAAGGTCCTAACCAAGGAATAGTTCAAGCTAGCTGAACGTCTGAAAGGGAGCGCGCACATTGGATTAGCATTGAGTTCTAGCGGGACACATTGATCGACGGTTCAAATAGCTGAGAAATTTGAGATGGCATCAACCATTGAGTACAAGTGAAGAAGCTTTTTTTAACAATGGAGACAGATTCCACCTTGTCTCTTCGACATAGTTCGAGCAAAGAGCCTGGTAAAATTACCTGGTTCAGCCATGTGTGTAGGGCTACCGTCCTGATCAGTTCTCGAAGTTCGATGTACAGCCTCTTCAGCTTGCGAAGTACTTGCCTTATTCATCTGACGCTGTACTGAGGAAGGAATCATCTGGGTCGGAGGCCGAACCTAAGTCGAAGCAGCATTGTAATTTGTAGCACAGACTAATTAAAAAGAGAAAAAAATTGATGAAAGAAGTAACCGGAAGCAAAATGGCTGTGTAAATCAAAAAAATCACGCTACAGAAGCAATGGGGATTTTTCACAAAGAAAAAAAAAGAGGAATGTGGATAAATAGGGTGGTTAAATTATAAGTCGCCACCAATATGTGAAATTTTGTTTGAACGCTCAAGAAGGCTCACTCACTTTCCCCAGCTTTCCTTGCGCAGCTGCAGCGGCGACGAGTTGCTGTTGCTGAAGGCGCAGAAGAGTCGCTCGTATCTGATCATCTGAAAAAAATTATATATGTCGGCTATATGGCAACGCATAATTACTAGATGCAACGGTCGCTACATCACAAATACTTTTTTATTTCAGATTTTTAGACTTCTGGCTGGCTAAAAACCGCACCCCTCACCACACTCGCCACCGACGCACACCAAAGTGGCAACATTAGGTATGAAAAAGGGCAGAGGAAGGTGAGGTCTATTTCACACAGTTACATGTATAGCAGACACTATCTCAATGATGAGCAAATATGCGCTCTGGCATTTGTATGGAAGATTGTTTTGCGATGCAGTTACTTCAACTGCACCCTTTCAGCAGCAGTTCGTAGGAGTGATTGCTTCTTACAGAACAGGAATTGGCGTGTAATGTGTGGTCGGTCTCAGGAATTTGCAAGACTTCCTAAAAACTGATAATTTATTGCAGCATTGCTTTTGCGTTTAAAATGGAAAGGTTCTGCGTATGCAGGCACTTGATTGAATAAAATGACCAGGTTTCGAACGAACTACCAAGTGGAACACATGCCCGCCTTTGGATCTGATGTGTTGAATGGCGTCGAACATCAAGTCCAATCTTTTCCGTTAGTCGTGGCTCAGCGGCTGGTTGTAGTGGTGGGAAGGGTTCAATTTTCGACGACTACAGCGTATTACCGGAAGGAGATGGAGACCGCGGAGTGACGCCTCGGGTAGATAGCATAGAGATACGACTGGTTGGAATTGTAGAGTGGGGGAATGTCCTATAGGATGCAAGTAAAGGATTTTCTAGCGAGCGGAGATAGGCAAAACAATGACGAACAATGAGCAATAAAGAAAGCGGAAATCATAGAAAGGCTTTTGTAAACTTCAAAAACTCACGCATATGAGCTGGAGGAACACCAACACCTCCATTTGCTGCTAACTGCGCAGCCATTGCTTGATGAAGTTGCGCTTGGATATGGGCCTGAACCAACGCCGGATTTTCTGCTGCCATGCCTGAAAGTGGGTTTTTTTTTTGAGATAAGCAGCATTGCAACCAAACAGTCGAGAATGTGAATTGAATTTAGCATCTCCCGCCAATCACTGAACTAACTCACGAGCAAGTAGAGCAGGAGGCACAATTGGAGCTCCAGGAGGAAGCACTGGAGGAAGAAATGGAGTTGCACCTGGTGGAAATACTCCTCCCACTGAAGGAGCAAGATTTGGAGCTGGAGGGCTTGGACCACTGTTTGGCAGAGGAGCATTCTCTTCCTAGAATGTGAAAGTCACTATTTGTTTACATACACCGTCGATTTTTGCCGTTCTGATTAATATCGTGCAGAAACTCCATAAGAATGGGCAGCATTCAGTATGGGCAGAGATCAGACGCGAACCAACAGCTACCAACACATGGGAGATCGACATTCAGATAAACAATTCCCAGATCATACTGGGTAGAGGAAGTGGCTATCTGGCATAAAATTCGCCTTACAAAATGAAACGCTGATTTGTACATCGATCAGCTTCGCGAGACTTTACATAGTCTGAGTTCGCGTTCACACACCACAGCGGTGGTGAATGGGATCGGAGCACAGATCCCAGGCTTGCGCCAAAAGCTTTTGTTTCTTTAAGGTACTACAGCTCATTGGAATCACTTTTCGGAAAGTGGACGAAAAGTTGCAAATGTTAGAAAAGATCTACAACTTGGTGGTGAAAAATATGTAATTTACGTCACTGGAGTAGCGCTACATTTTAAAATTCAAAAAAAAAACCAAAGCTCGAGTAATGGCACATACCTGTTGTTTTGCGAAGTTTTGCAGTCTATTGAGGAGATGCGCCTGTTGATTCGGATCTTGCAGTGGATTGCCCTTGGTTATCTAATGTTAACACAGGATAAGAAGTTGAAATCGACATGGAACTTTTAAAAAGCGGAGGTAATTAGCAGGACACTACAATTTTATATACTCACTGGTACAGAGCGCGTATCCTTTGAGCTAATAGCCTTTTCCAGATCTTCCAATCTCATGGCACGTACACCACCCGGACCAGCCACAGTTGGTGGCATTGATGGATTTCCCTGGAACAAAAGCCTTAGTAAGGGCAACACTATTGAACGCGGTCCCAGGTTTCTTGCCTTTTGTTTGAAGGTAGGTCGTACAAAACTGACAAATAAGATCGAAACTATAAGATAGCAACAACAAAATATCAGATATAATATAACTTCTTATAACCCTGAACTTAAGTGCTGCGGTTGACAGAAGTGATATACCTGTGGCAGGATTTTGAGGGATCTTGGCACCGATGAAGGAGTGAGCAAAATTTTGGCCGCCAACAAAGGATTAGAAGACTGAGGATCGTCTTGGCTAGTACGAGAGTTCTGTGCATTGCTACCAGCTGTAAAGTCGTTAACGTTAGTTGAAGAAAAAGCATTACAGACCTAAAAAAGATAATGATGGATAAGACTAACACTGAGAATTATTCTTATTGAAGAAGCGGCTCAAGCGACTGCCAGTAGTCGTTGCAGACGAAGAGGTGTCCTCAGTAACGGCGCTCACCTGAGTAGACATCTAATTATATTGCAAAAACTAAAAAAAAATAACAACAGATTACCTTGTCAAGGATGCCGGACATACAGCTATCATCTTGCACATCAAGCAAACCTAATATTGCAGCAAACTCGGCATCAGTTTCTGGCAGTGCGGGTCCTATAGGGCGAGATCCTTGAAGGAAAATGCGCAATAAAAAGCAGATACGTTCTTCAACACGCTATTTAAGTTCAGAGGTGATAAATGTATCTGAAGTGAAAGCAAGATAGCGCACCAAGTGAATTATCATCTGTTCGTTGTTGATCGAGTTTCCCATTCTCCAACGACTCCTTCCTACCATCTCCCTTCTTTTCCTTCTCTTTCTCCTTTTCTTCTTTTGCACGACTTCCTGACCCTCTCTTGCTTTCTGTAATTACGCGTGCAGGAGCCAACCAGAAGGATATGAAACAATAATGAGAACTGACTTTTGACAGGTTCCTCAAAACCTCGCAACTCGATCATGTCGTCCATTGTTGTTGATCCATCTGCCCATTCCGGCATTCGTTCTTCTCTGCAATTTGAAAAGCAATAAATTGCAAATTTCCAACCGTGACGCTCAAAAACAAAAAGCCAATAGATGCAACAA
Source organism: Ostertagia ostertagi (assembly GCA_036418205.1). Classification (NCBI taxonomy): domain Eukaryota; kingdom Metazoa; phylum Nematoda; class Chromadorea; order Rhabditida; family Trichostrongylidae; genus Ostertagia; species Ostertagia ostertagi. Next base: position 12,334 of record MU891687.1, read on the forward strand.
TCAGACTAGCCACCACAGCACGTGCTGAGTATAAGAATGCAGTGCAAGAAAACCATTGCGACAAACAAAGAATTACCGTTGATTTTTGGACTGAGAATATTTTCCTCCACTCATTGACGGCCCACGCTCCTTCATTTCCGAACGCCACGAACCAGCACCACCTCCACCAGAACTGCGAGCATTCGCTCCAGTGGATCTTTGCTAAAAACATTGGTATACAGTTTTGAAATGCAAAATCGTAGCACAAAAAGTTCAATACTAAGCATGCAGCACAAGTACCACAATTAACAGACTAAATAGAAGAAGTGATCTTAAAGAAAATTAGACTCACGAAAGGCAATTTGAAATCGCTGCTCTTATTAGAATACTTGTCGGCACCGCCATTCGATCCACCACGCCAGTTCTTCGTGCTATTCGTTCCGAGGCGATCACGGTCTCGCTCAACACCGGTCCAACCGCCTTCATTGGCGAATCCGCTGCTACTTGGAACTCCTGTAATCGGAAAAAAGTGGTTACTTGGGTTGACGCGTTTTTCTGCATTCCTAGCAAATGTCAGAAAATGGAAAACACACCCTCTTTGCTTTTGTCATCCGCAGGTGCTCGACAACCACCCGAAAACCCTCTTCGTTGTGGTGACAGACCGGCGTTCTCGTCCATGGCTCCTGCAAATAATTACGTGCGGAAAAAAGATTGGTAACAGATTGTACCTAAAAACAAACAAAAATTTTCATCAGTGAATCTGAAAATGGATTAAACCGAAATAAAGGACATAGTTTCAGGGAAAATGATGTACAAAGAAATATCCTATACTGTAAAAAAATTAGGTGGATTCTAGTCGACAAGTTTTTAATCTCATCGCATTTACGAGCCAGGCATAAGCGCGATGCGCCGAAGCCAAACCTTGTTCTATCAGGCATTGATCAGCATAGGCCTGGTTCGACTGCTTTCTTTGCGATCGACCAGCACATCTCTCGCATTCAAAACACAATGTGCTTCTTAGATTGTGTGAGACGTGGAAGGGAAAAAGCATAAATCAAGAGAAAACTGAAACACGCTTAGCTTGAGTTATGACGAAACCTGTTTGAGACAATTCAAAACCAAACTGCGCGTAACAACGTGTTAATTCCTTTGTAAAGCAATTCCATATATCTATACTGCCTCTTCAGGCAAAGTGATTTAAATTTGTGGAGCTGCAACTTATTGGGAACGCTTCCTATTAATCGAAGTCTACAACAACGACCCACAAAAAATGTAAATGATTTCTTCTTCGATGTCGTTCATGTGCTCAGAATAGCCTTTAAGTGGCTCAAATTTGTGAATCAATCAAAGATCAGAGGGGAAAAAATTGATCATCTGTCTAATGTGATACAACTAGCTCACCTGAGTCAACTAATGGAACATCTAATCCCAAATAAGCTTCAAGAAACAGAATAGAACATACCTGCATTCAATGCGTCTTGCAACTTTTTCGTCGGTGCACGATTCTTGATGCCTTCTACCTCCCACCGGTGCTCCAACCACTTGAACGGTGAAAATTTGCCGTCATCTCTATAATGAAAATCATTAAGTAAATAACTGTAGTATAAGCTAGAGAAAGCTGTAAGCCAGAAGGGAGCCATGAAAATAAACACACCCATTGAAATCAACAGAGAGTATTTCAGGACGTTGCATGCTGAGCGGCGCCGTGGATAAGCGAATCATTTCGTCTCTGTCGTACCGGAACACGTGACCGGTTCGCGGAATAAACTTTTGACCTAGTAAATTCGATACAAGAGGATGGACCTCGTTCTCCTCATCTGACTGACTGGACATATTTACACTGAAATGTTCTACTTTTACCACAGTAGTTATCGCATATTTTGTGCATTAATTTCGTACAATGATCTAACTATCAAGATGAAGGCCGAATAGAACACTCAAGAGAGCAAGAGTTGAGCCCTGACCAAAATCCCGACTGGAAGCTTGACCTTTTATGGTCAGGGCGTAACTCTGGCTGAACCAAAACCTGCCAGAATAAGCCCAAAAGTAATAAAGCAGAAGTAGCAATGAACAAAAAACAATCACAGATGGCTGCGTGCAAGGCAGCTGCATTTTACACAGCCTACTCATTACTAGTTATTAGCAAGCACAAGAAGAAGAAGAAGTCATGGGAGTTTCGCTAATTACCAAGTTTACTCTGTAGCAACCATAACCCAGTATACTTATCAACTTTTGATGGGTGTTTGAGCGCGACGCCACGTCAACGTGAGCCAGTGCTGATGATCATAAAAAATGCTCAAAAAAACTATCTCGAGCAAGGCGATGCGAGTTCGTTGCTCCAAACTAATTTATGATCAGTACGACCAGAAAATCTTGGGAACTGTGCGAACGAAACAAAGCACAACTGCAAGTTGTTAAATCAAAAAGATAGTTCTTTTTTACACATCCGGTCTCCGTTCTATTCAGTCTGTTCAGTACAAGTTAACACTCCGATAAGCACTCGTAAAATTCGACATCAACTCGCTCTTGTGAACATTTACCATTTCCGGATCGAACGGAATTAGTTCGAAACGATCCGTTTCACCATTTTTGAGATAATTCAATCGGAGACTATCGAAAAATCAATCGCCGAAAAAGAGAAGTTGGAAACTTGAATGAGTTCAGGGGTTCGAAGCTACTGCTTGATTGGCATAACAAAACGAATAGATGGTACCTCCTCTACGACGTAGCATAGCTTAACAGAGAAAGATTTATAAAATGAAAAAACCAGTCACGTGGACGCCTTCCACCTTGTAGGAAGGGATGACTAATCGCTTGGATATAGGAAGCAGCTGAAGCAAGCTTCAGCGTTCTGCGCACGTATCACGAGAACCACTATCCTGTATGAGGAAAACTACAGCAAAGCAGCAAATTACGCACATTCCAAAGAATTGATTGAAGAATATTGAGATGACCACCTCACAAAAGAAAACCAAGAAATGTAAGTCCAGCATTTCCGTGAACTCAATCCATAGGTTGAAAAGTGTACGACAACCGCTCGCTACTACGGTAATGGCGCTTGGAAAGGGCGCACCAAAGGTGTACATTGACGCAAATGAAAGTTCGTGTTTCCTTTAAATTTGGGATCATTTGCTAAACGAAGTTATTACGCTTTTTAGTGCTTTTGCATGTTTGTGCCCTACTTTTGCAAAGCTTCTATTTTCTTAATATCATCTTGAGGAGGAATAGTGGCTGTTGCAGCAGTCTTGGTGTCACTGTGGGACTCCAAACTTTTTTTGTCATGAGCTTAGGCATCGTAGAAATGGTGTCGTAGATAAATCTCACCTTGTGAATTACCCTTCGTTTGCTTTCTTGTTTTCAATATTGTTCCTTTTCTCCCATTTGAACACACAGAGCCAGTTTTGAGAAGTTGAGTACAAAATTGTAGTGAATAGTCTGAAGATATTGTTTACGGTAAACGTTTCCTTCTAAGTATTTGATAAGCTTAACTGTGTCTAGCTCCAATGGGTTCTATAACTGCACCTACACCAGATAAACAAAGGCCGAAACACATGGCATTGTAGCGTGCGGGATAAAGGTTCGAGGCACCATTGTTCTTCACACCCTCAAGTGCTCTTGCCAATTCGTTGATCGGACGGACTAATTGGCCTCATACTACCTGAATCGGAGATGTAGGCGAACAAAATACTGCGGTGTAATGTTTTCGAAATCAAAACAGCATTATCTATGGTCCATTAACTTTACTCATTCTTCTTCGCTTATCACTTACGACGGGATCATGTAATATATGTGACGTTAATTGCGCTGGGCGTCAAGAAGTCGCGATCGTCGCAGGTTTCGCTGATTTTCGCGATTCGCGCGATTCACGCGACGGGTCACGGAAATCACAAGTGCCCGATCAATACTGCAAGGTGTTCTCCAATCCTGCCGCCACTTCTGCTTGATAGTGATGGCTGAATGACGACTGCTCATGATTCCACTTGTTTCATATTCAGTGTTTCAAATGTTCAAATGGGGCACTTGCAATTTTTGCGATCCGTCGCAGGTTTCGCGCAAATCGCAAAATCGCGCAAAATCGCGAAAATCAGCGAAACCAGCGAGGACGTGGACTCTGACACCGCGAAGATGGTACAAACCTTGGGGAAAAAATCGCTCCCGACACTCGAGTATATGCTGCAATATGTACTCCCGTTTTCAACAAAAAGAACGCATATTTACTCATTATCATATGCAATTGCCACCACAACCCCCACATTATCCAGATCGACTTATCCGCACTATTTTTTCCGTTCTTTATGGTAGCGTCTTATACATCTATACGAAGTTATTACGAATAAGTTCGTTTTAGGCTTGGTTTCCGCTAATCATGGCGGTCGGAAAGAATAACAACAAAATGGGCAAAAAGGGCGGCAAAAAGAAGGCCGTAGATCCATTTGCCCGAAAGGAGTGGTACGATATCAAAGCGCCGTCAATGTTCTACAACAGACAAGTCGGAAAGACTCTCATCAACAAGACCCAAGGAACGAAAATCGCTTCTGAAGGTCTGAAGGGACGTGTATTCGAGGTGTCATTGGCAGATTTAAACGACTCCGAGGCCGACTTCAGAAAGTTTAAGCTTGTGTGCGAAGATGTGCAGGGAAAGAACGTTCTCACCAACTTCCATGCCATGTCCATGACCCGCGACAAATTGTGCTCCATTGTGAAGAAGTGGCACGTGAGTTCTTATTTGCTTGTTTACTTTTGTTATTTAATCTTAAAAGGTGTGCTACCTTGTTTTGCTCTCTTTTCAAACCACATTTTTTTCAGACTCTCATTGAAGCCAACGGTGTATTCAAGACAACCGATGGCTACGTTTTACATCTGTTCTGCATTGGATTCACGAAACGATCACCCAACCAAGTTAAGAAGACCACTTACACAAAGGCCTCTAAAGTACGCAAGATCCGCGCCAGAATGCTGGAGCTGATGAAGAAGGAGGTGAGAAGTGTTCTCGTTGCATTCCCCTTTGAAGTATTGCCCCCTCTAGCCGCGCACACTGCAGGGCTTGAACAGACGCCTACCGTAGTGCATTGTGTGGTGCAATTTGCGCAGCATTACCGAGACAGCGGTTTGAGAGATCAAGTAACGAGGTACTGGCAGTGTCACGTAGTCGAGAACCACTGATCCACCCTTCCCATTCCCTAGCTGGGGAGTAGATTGCCGGCCGATGTGTGTGTTTCATCTTCAGCCTAATTCCTCACCTTGCACTCTCCCAAAGTCGTTCGGGTCTGTCCAAGTCCCCAAAAATATTTTTCGAGGATGAAGTGGAAATGGGAATTGAACACCCACTTTTTGGAAATGCAGTGTAGGTGCAGACCCCTTTCCATTGTGATCCTCAAAAGTTCTTGGTGCCATGGTACTGTAGAAACAGGAGCCTCCAGGTGTTAATAAAAACTTTTGCGGAAGGCATGGATAGGCGGTCTAAAAGAAGTAATGTCTGAAGCCGCTCCAAGTTCTTTCTTCTTGTTTTGAAAAGTATCCTTAGCCTAACAAGGAAATTCTGGTAAAGCTCCAGAATGAAAATGCTCAATTGATTTTGATATCATTTTTAGTTCATTTGTTCGCTTCATTCGTAATAGCACAATGACTGGTTAGTATTCATTATCCCTGAAACATTCTCCATCAATCAAAAGATGTGGGGTTCTCAGATGAACAGTGCTGCTTCTGTGCGGCAAATAGTGCTCAAGGGAAATTTTTCCTCTTGACCTGAGTCGGGTTAGTTGGCTGACGTCGTCATTCATAGTTAATGTGTTCCTGGGTGGCTTGGTAAAAGAGGATCGTTTGTATGGCAGTTCGCCAAGCTGCTGCTCTGCAAAGTGGGCTGCCGCCGGTTATTGCGTGGTCGCGTGACATAGGTATTTTCTCCCTCGGGCATCTTGTAAATTTCGTCTTTGTCATGAATTTCGGTCGTCGAGCGAAAATTGATCATTTTCCTCTCTCTAGTTTGCCAAGCAGGATGCAGTTTGTGTATGCTTTCAACGGAGCAGACTGTATTATTTCACTTCTTTTATGTATCTGTTTTCTGGGAGGTACATCATGGTAGCAGGAATCGTGGTATTGAAAAGTTTCGTGTGATCGAGGTATCAGAGAAGAAGGGTTTTGGAAGAATGAAAAGAAACAGCCCGCTGCAAGGGTCTTGAACTTCTGAAACTTACGAAATTGTGGACGGTTGCAAACGCTAAATTGCCGCGCAGAATAGGTAGATAACAAAGGAAATGGTGGGTGATAGAGAATGAGAGTTCGTCTGAATGTGAGCGGATGACAGAAAAATTTTTGGAGGTATCATACATGCAGTTGTAATAGCCAGGATAGATTTGATACAAAAGCAAACGAAGATTTGGCCAAGGCTGAACTGATTGTAACAGAACTCGTGATCGGTAGAACAACATCTATAGCAAAGTGAGTCGATCTGTCGATTGTTCACTGATCTGCATGGTGTTTCAACAAAGTAAAGTATCTTAACGAAGGAGCATTCAATTTTCAAGTCTTTCGTGATATGGTGAACATTGCACTATCGTTCACCTCTTTGCCGAATCAGCTATACTTCACGTTCCTTTACATACACTACTTGCTTGCTTACTCTACCCGTTCGCGTGATTGACCACTGTCAGACTTCTGCTACTACCCACTATATTTGACAATGATAATTATTAGAGGGATTGATCGTTTGTGTCTCGAATGTCGTCTGGCAACCGATACCTGTAAACCCTCATTATTGGATTTTATCCCATTCGGCCCATCTTTCATCGTGACAGTTGATGTTATATAATCCTGAGGAACGGTTCCATTATGATCCGAGGGGAACTGCGATATATGGGTCGCCAATGCGTGTCTGCGAAAGAGAGTGGACCCGAAAGCTTAATGTTCGCGCAGGTCAGATGAAAAGTTCGTTTTGAATGACAGGAATTTCGTTACCTAGGAATACGGCAATCGAAAATTCAGCTGGGCTACGCAATGTTTCTATTGGGCAGAATAGTGATTTTGCTGGTTTTTGTTTACTGGAGATAGTTTGGTGGTAACGCGGTTGTCACGCAGGATAGTTTTTATTTGTCTTCATGAATAAGTGTCATAGTGAAGTTGGTTTTAGCCCTCCACTTACTTAAACATTATACTTGGGTTGAATACGAGAAGTTTGAGACTCAAGGCTAACATTTGCTCACCACTAGTTCATTCGTTATGTCTTGTGTGATTGCAAGGATTGAATCTTCACTGCTTGTGAAAACTTTAACAAGACTAATCAACTCATTATAAAACCTGCTAGTAGTAGTGTTATGTGCTGGATCAATCGTCGCGCTCGACCGATTCAAAAATGGAACACCCCTGTCCCGTCATACCACCCCAAGTGAAGTGGGTTACCTTCAAATACGATCCTTCCCTCGCCTTTTTGAAGAAATGGTTAACCTTTTGCAACCTCAAGCACGACCCCTTTCCAAAAATCACAAATAAACGTAGCCGTTAGATTTGTACGAAAGGGCGGTTGATTCTGATTTCAGACATCGTGTTCGCAGACTTCAACATCACAGTTGTTGCGCGGATGACTGCTTCTCGTTTTTATTTTAGAGATCTCCTTTTAAGTATAATTTTTAGTCAATGGAGGGCTTTAACACACTAGTCAAGCTTAGGTCAGCAAATTGGTTGTTAGGATTTGTACCAATAAAGCTGGACTATAGTGGGATTAAAAGAATGCTTACCTTTATACGTCTAGCGGCTGAGGTTGTACGAGATTTTAGATGTGCGTACTACTGGGTTTTTATTAGTTTTTCTATGATTTTGGAATCTTCAAAATAGTTGAAAATTGAATATGTTGTGTAGATGGCTTTTCTGAGAATGTACGCCATGTTTTGAATTTTGAATTGGAGACGGTCAAAAGCAGTGGTGTGGTTCGAGTTTCCTGCTGAGGATGCAATGCTACAGCTTGCAGTTGCGCTTGGGATTCTCCAGTGCATGTGATAGCCTGACGGAAGGGTTTGCGTGCAGTCGTAATTAAGCTTCGGCTGCTAACGATGACTTCTCTTCCCCTGCGAATGCCAAACGCTGAGCTGAGAATAAGATGTGGTGGATACCATTGGTATAAGAGTTATTCTGTTAATCCTGCTCCGTTGCAGAGGCAGAGAACCCTGCAGCGGCGTGGGATTAATGCTAGGGAAAGAAGATACGAGTTTGTGAGGATTTACCGTGTACCTACTAAGCCCTTCTGAACGCGCTCACCCGCCCTACCGGAATGCGTTAAGATAGAACTTTCAATACTTTTTTTTATCCACTCGTGGCCCTTTGCGATGGGCGAAGTCGGCAAGAGTCATGAATCGTTTATTATGCGGAGGTAATGGCGTTTGAAGTAGACACATGTTCGCACCTTTTCTTGTTATATTCT
>MU891687.1:27634-53074 GCA_036418205.1 Ostertagia ostertagi
ACCACTTCCGCCCTAAGAAGTGTGATTGAACAAAAACTCACCTTGGAAAGCCGCTAGAAAGGGAGCTGAACGGCTTCGAAGTGGGCGTGGTTGCTCAGTCGGCTGCAATCCCCTCGGCCGACTTCCAACCACGCCCACTTCGAAGCCGTTCAGCTCCCTTTCTAGCGGCTTTCCAAGGTGAGTTTTTGTTCAGTCACACTTCTTATGTTCTTGACTAGGGCTAGCGCATCGTTCCACACCATTAGTGTCGAAGGTAAAAACCTTGCTGGGACTGCTTGCTTTAAAGTTCCTAAGCCTGATGATTACAACCCACAGTGCGAAGCGGCACATGCACTTGTTTGTGTATTAGTTTACTGTAACGAATGTTATGGACCTTCTGTTGTGGTTTAGTGAATTAAAGCGCGGTGGTGGAGGTGGCGATGGACAGAACCGCTCACTGGAACCGGAACGAAAACGCCGTCGAAAAGATATCCATGACACGAAGGAGGGAGCAGGGAAGCGATTCCACAAGGGGAGAAGAGAATAGTTCGATGTTGAATATTGTATTGTTGCAGCTTTGACTTGTAATGATTTACAGATTGGTTCAGTTGTTATTTTAGTTGTTACTCCACTTTGTTGTTGATCATGATCTTAGCCTTGGTTGTTTGTCACTGTTGAAAGCATTCATAAAATTTATGCAAAGCATATTTATAGCAAAAAATATTGAGTTAAGGGTAATATCGGTATCAGCATTTGAAGAATAATTTATATGGATTCAAAGTCCACATTTTGAGCCTGAATTGTGGGCCCATCGTGGGAAGGGGAAAAGTTGAAGCTCAAAGCTTTCAGCGTTGATCATTCACTTTTGGGATGCGCCACGCACTTTACCTCCTTTCACAATGACTTGCGAGGCCAACAATGCACAAGACGGTGTTTTTGTCCACCAGACAAGTCTTGTACCTATTGACCAACCCTGGAGTGGATGGAAGGCTTGGCTCGCCTGGGCAAGATTTGATTTGAGCTTTGACCCTTGGACCGTGCGTATGGGAGAAGCTGCCACTTGCAACGACAGCACCTTTGCTCTGGGAAGAAGTTTGTGTCTCCATCTCCCTTTAGTTTTTGGAATTAATTAAACCATATCTGAAAATGAGGGGAAAAAGACACATTTAGTTGTGTTTCCAGTGAAATACCCATCTCTCAATTTGTCGGCAAATTTAACCGACTCTCTGACCTTTCAAGGAACGCTTGGCGCCACGTCAGTGGCCGGTGCATCGCGTTAGTTAGAATGCTTCGCCAGTTTTGTGCAAACTCTAGAAGTGGTCTTTCGGTTAAATGAGATGCGGCATTACCTGATCGTGACTAGCTTGGATTCTGATAGTGAGCTAATGGTTACTCCCGGTTAGGTCCATTTAACCAGTGGTATTATCAAAACAGCCAGGTTTTCGGAAAAAGTTTCAGTGTTCAATTGTATGCTTAGCACCATTTACTCTGTTTATGGGAGAGCACGTTTGATTTTTCAAATGAAAAGTTCTTTGTACAGTTGTTTTCTAGAATAGTTTAGTACTGAGCTTCCGACCAAGATTGTCAATAGCTTTATTTGGCCGACGTTTCGGTGCTTTCACCTTCTTCAGAGCCTTTAGAGATGCTGGACAGAGAGGTCCAGGTGGCAGGTGGATCTCTCTGTCCAGCATCTTTAAAGGCTCTGAAGAAGGTGAAGCACGAATTGTCGGCCAAATTAAAGCTATTCAATCTTGCAACCTCTGTACTAACTCTTCTATTCTAAAATATGCCAAGATTCCTGTAAAGTCGAACTTGGACATAGTGCTTTCTATTCTTTTTAAGAAACGTCCCAAAAATAGCTTTATCGCCCTGGAAATGATTATTGGTAAGTATTCTAGTTACAGCAGGCGCGTCTAATGAAGTAGGGAATACTAACCACAACCGTCAACTTTGAGCAGTTTTTATTAAACAATAAAATCTATCAGATACATTAGGCACATGGATTTAACAATAGGCGAGTACTTACACTATATTCCTCGAGGCTGAATCGATCGTAATTGCAGACTCAGTAAAAAAAAAAGGCGTCAGACAGAATCAAAGCATCAAAAGCACACGAAAATTCTAATGTTTCGAAACCATTGGCTCTTCTGATACCGAATCTGCAACTACAAGCTGAACTGGCGGATAAGAGAGCACAGTCATTCCATGATTCTTTTGTCAAAAATTCACAAACTACGGCTATATCCTAAACAAATCCAGTTAGTTTATCGAAACTTCTAACAATAACAATAGATTACAACATAACAAATAACAAGCTATTAGTAATCGCAGGAGCCGTCTTTCCAACCATCTTTCCATCGTTCAAAGACTTTTGAACAATCAAAGTCAGGTTTTCCAGTCCTCCTGTTTACCTGAAAACAACCAACGGCAACTGCAAACGCGCACGTCAGTAGAAAAATAAAAATAATCAATGGTCACAGCAATTTACTTTAAAGTCTATGAGATCAAGCTATTAAAAAACTTGCTCTATTCGAAAAGAAAAGAAAAGCACAACCACGTGAACGAGTACCTTGTTGTGCAATTGACACATCCATAACGCAAATTCATTACGATTGCTTAATTTTGGAGGATCCTCTTTCAGAACTTTTCGCAAATCTTTTGCGCAATAATCACATGGGTATGTCTGGAAATTAGGAGCATAATCAACGCAAACACAAAAATGGTGATACCCAAGCTATTTTTTCATGGCATCCAGCGCACCTCATTTCAACGGTCAACTTACCTTTGCAAGGCTATCCATAAACGTAGAAACCGTCTGCTTTTGATCCTCTGTCGGTTTTTCTGGATAGTAAACGCTCATCGTGTGCAAAAGATTCCAAGTGGAACGACCTGAAAGAAACCTTTTGATCTGGGCTTTGCTAAACTTTGACAATTTAAGGGTCCTTCAATGCTCACGGATGTACTCACCGAGCTCGTCCTTATCGGGAGGACACTGGTCATAGCCACGACGCGGTGATGACTTTGACTCTGTTTTCGACCCATTCTCTGCTTTATCTGAAAAACCAAAGAAAAACTATTCAGTGGCTCGAGAAAAGTCATTATGTGGAAGGATGACGCATGAGTATTCATTTCTTCAGACCGCGTTTTCGGACATAAGGTAAGAAGGTAAACGGGACACCCAGAGTTTCTAGCCCACCATGATAGATCGTAGAGCCTGCCACAGTCCCATGTAAGTACCCTGAGAGAAAGCTTTAGGTAACTGGCAGAAGTAACAGTGAAGAATAAATAAGAAAACCAACCGAAAACACTGAAAATAAAGACCTCCTGGTTCTAACTTATCGATAGTTAGGCGAGGGGAAGAGGAAGCTACAACATTGGCACTCCTGGTTCTACTTATCGATAGTTAGGCGAGGGGAAGAGGAAGCTACAACGTTGGCAATTGATATGTCCACCCCTACTGTGCGGATAAGGGGAATAAGTGATCCCCTACTTACAATTAGACAACTGCATTGCTAACAACGACTACAGCGTCTTTCAACGGTAAAAGAAAGTCCTAGCCCATTGTGCACGCGCTTGCGTACCATGAGTCCGATGTCAGACTTTGCAAACTTTGCGAATCCGCTAGCGAAACGCTGGATTCGCTAAGTCTGACATCAGTCCAAAACCAGCACACATCCTACCTTACAAATAGCTCTATCCTCTTGTAGAGAGACTGATCTATCTAGGATATGGTTCACTAGGACAGAAAGCAACTTCTTCGCGTTTCGCTGCAGGATCCTCAGGTCCACCGCTGAACATATACCTTGAGCCCCCGCAACAAAAATCTTTCGTGCTGCGAAACCCGAAAAAGTCGCCTTCTGTTTTAGTGGACCACACCCGTCTACCTGACCGTGCGATGAGTCTTAAAACGGAGGAGTAACTGCACCTAGTGGTGGCGAATTCAAGAAAAAAAGTATTTCGCAAAACGTACCTTTGTCCTTTCCATTAGTCTTTTTTACATACTCGTGGGCACGCTGCATCAATTCCTCAACACTTGTACAAGCTCTGCAAGGCTTCCCGTCAGGACCCAGTTCCATTACTGAAACTCAAATCGGTGACTCCATCACACTTTTCGGTCCCGTTCAATTGTCACTAGAAGTCCTGTCACCTCGAAAAACTTGTCTGGATCAGAACAGCTTTTTTGAACGAGAAAAAGATCTCACGCTCAGATGGCTTCTACATTTACCGCAACACGTAGCTCAGAACAGATGAACGCGCCACTATGTCAACAAGTGTAGAGTTGAACTTCACTTTTACCAAATGTATGGGAAATGGTGATATACCACAAAGGGTAGAGGTCCTTGCTGACGCTATACCTGGTGCTGATGATTGCGAAACTCCGATAACCATAGCAAAAATCTGCGGAAAAGTCTTTCAAAAGGCATAGTTCACTCTCCGAAGAGAAGTAGCAGTACCAACCGTCGGAACTAAATAGCTTATCGTGCGTACAAGCCGGTCTACAACTACTGTTAAGTCCCGCTGGTAACCGGCAATTTTTTGCCCTTCACGCTCTTTGGCTAGACTCACTCTCACTGCATGCATTGCGACCATGCCTCTGAGGCACCATTTCTGCCTGACCAATTCTTCTGGCGTGTCAGATGGTGTTTTTTTATCCATCTTCGCTTGGCCTTTCGCGCTGAAAAAATACAAAGGTTGAAACAGTCAACAAGCACGCCATCCGCGACGCCACTTTCACCGCATCACCGTAATCGGGTCCTCATGACTCACATTCACCAGTAGTTACCGTTTACGATGGATAAGTGAGAAAGGTGTCGACATAAGAAGAATATACAGAAGTTCCTCCTCTCCTCTTTCCAGAGGCAATCTGCTCAAAGCCCCGAGAACTAATTAATAAAATATGGATACCTCTTCATGACCATTCAACTTTTATATGCAAAGAAAAACAGATCTTCAGTCTCTAATATATGGAGTCATTGGTGATTCTCGCAGATGACGTCAAAACGCTTATAAAAACTGGTCCACCTTCTCTTTTATAGTTTCAGCGGAAAGTGTTTCACGCGCGAAATATTGGGGATCTGCTTCTTATGTGTATGCTTAGTTTGTCAGTATGGGAGAAATATAGGACTTTTGTCCTCACGATTGGTTTCATTCCATGCTCACCTTTTCAACGCTTCTTGAGTTAAGCTGGTTCGACGTGACTGGTGCACCATTCACACGAACGGGGACGCCGTTCGTTAAGCGGACGGGAGGTTCTCGACGTGTGTGTCTTCTCTTCTGCCTGAAAATGTGTCGATAACAATATCAAATGAGAGGTAAACAACAACCGCCACAGACGATAGCAAAGTGACAGATAAGAAGGCTACAACTATTGCCAGCCGTCGGCCTCAACGTTTCCCTTCACAACTGACTCCTCAATTTCATCTATACACCATGAAATCACTTAGTCAATAAGTAATCGTCATTAGCACATATTTTTCTTCTGAGGAAGAGATAATTTCGCTGGTCTCTAAATATTTTCATCTCAGTTACTTTACTTCGAAACAGCCTGCACGGGATCAACCGTCTCTTCGAACAATACGAGTAGAATATATTTGTTATAAAACGTATTTGTTATCTCTAGAAAGGGTTGTATTTGGGGACGAGCAAGTAAGTCAATCGGAGGTCATACTTGTTGAAGCTAGAGAGGTCGTGTTTATGGGAAGAGGAATCGTCCTTAGAAATTGACGGGAAGGGTTATTTTTTCTTGAATTTCATGAATAGAATTACAGAATGCGCGAGATCGTAGCCCTGGCTTTTCAAGAACCACTTTCTCCTCCTCTGCCTCTCTTGATAGCAGTTTCGGAGTTCAGATCGGAGTTAGAACCGGGCTATCTGGTCTCAGTATCACATTTTGAAAAAATAGTCATGTGGTGGAAGGCAGCGTCGTGACCCCCGTTCCTCTGAGAAAGGCTGAAACTGGCCGAGCAGCGACGGTGACAATGAAATGGCCACCCAAGCGGAAAAGGTACAAAGGAATGGTGCCTAGTATCACTGAACAGAAAATAACGTTTCGTCGTCATCATCAGCTAGAAAACGAATATCACCATGAACACACCATGCCATGGCTACCAAGTGGATTTTGCAGATCAGTTCCTCTATATTCTGAAATTTTCCCACAGAATTAGTAAACAAAAGTTAACTTCGTAGCTTTTCCTGTAGTACTTGACCGCTTCATCTGTGTATTCGCTTATTTCAAGTATTATTTGTGTTGTTTGTTTGTTAAATCAATTCCAACGCCTCAAAACCAAAAACTACCAGTAACTACCAGTATAATAACTCTATCTTAATCAGGAGAATTTCAACACTTTCAAGTTAGGGCCGTGATCGTCGAAATAGAAATATAGTGGAATTCAACTGGGAGCTATTACAATTGCAGGGTCATACCAGGATCTAAAAGCACCTAGCATTCTCAAGTCTATTGGGAGTAGGAACGCCTAAAGCAGATGTGAAGGGGGAGTGGGTGGAGGACATAAAAGGGGAGTGGGATCGTACTGAACCCTAGATGCCGCTTCAGCCGAGTTACGTTTTCATGTGGTTGACCCTGCTAGCAATTCGTGAGCGTGGCAAAGTGTCTGTCTTATCATTCCACGGAGGTAAAGGTGAAAAAAGACCCCCTTTTCCGTAGAGCTTGTGGATTCTAATATGAATTTCCATATTTTCTTTTAATTTCAATAGTTCTGAGAATGCTTCAAAGCCTAACTGAACATTTATTGCAGTCTTATACAGAAATTTATTCCAGGTTTCAGTTTTGAGAAAAGCGAGTGTGGTGAAGACGGCTGGCTGGATGTGGGAAATTTTCAGAAGCTGCCCACTCTGAAAATCCAATCAAGACTAATGGGAACACTAGGGATATTTGTGGAATGTCAGGTTACCATGGTCACCAATCATAAGAGAGGACACTGTCCTTAATAGCTGTGATCATGACGTATCTCCTTGTTTTATTCCGCTGAAAACTACGAGCTTCAGCATCTTGACATATCTAACTCCTAGTGTAATTTGTATTGCTAATTCCATTGTAACTACTAAAGAGAGTTTCAGCCTGAACTGGAAATGGAGCCCCATTACATTGCAGAGGATTGTTTTGCGCGACGCTTCAGAAATCAGAAACAGCGTTCACACTTTGCGATCCCATGCAGCCCACGGTCCACAACCAATGAACAAGGATGGATCTTGCAAGGCGGAGGTTTTGTCATGACAAGTGGCGCAACATACCATGTGCACGGGCCGAGGATCTAATCTTGGACCGGACCTCTCCAAAGCCAACGAAGCCCTCCTTTCTTTGAAATTCCAGATACCTCCGGAAGTAAAACACTAATCTTGTTCCAGCAAGTCATTGTATAGGAAAAATCACATTCATATGTCACTACGGTTCTGAATGAAGATAGCCCATGGCGCATCCCAAGACGGAGGGACACCCATGTGGATGAGCCAGTTACTGTGCTTGGGGTTAAGCCCGGGAGAGGAAGAGATCCTGGGGAGCATGTGAGGAATTTACGTTATCCCTGGCGTTTCTTCCTTTGCTGGGATTAGTCCCAGTCTCACCTGCCATCGGCCCTGTTTTGAATGTACCCACCTCCGTGCCTAATGATGGAACAGTGCAGTGTGGTTCAGCGAAAAGATTTCGCGTTGCGAAAAAGCGGAAGGAATCTTCCTGTCCTAGAGAACCAAATCCACCACGAGCAAAAATAAGAAATAGCCTCAAAAGTCAGTGAGTTAGAAAAGTAGGATGAGAAGTTCAATGAAACAAATGAGTCAAAGACTCAAAAGGAGTGATGAGCGAACCAAAGACCGAAAAAGTAAAAAAAACGCATCGCCTGCTCACGCGTGCGGTTTAGTAGTAGGCGCAAACGGTGAACGCTGCATTGGATAGGCTGTTTGATGCTAAGATCGCATATAATAAAATACGAAAGAAAAAAATAACTTTTTTTGCAACTTGACTCCGAAGAAGAAATTGGGCACTATTCAACTATTACGACCCCAAAAACTCAAAATTTTATTTTTCGTCGAAACTTCGCCTATAGGGGTAATTCGAGTGCCCTGATCACGAAAATGAGGTTCATTTTTGGCGCTGGCGCCATTGGCGCCAATTGGCGCCAAGGGTGTTTTCACCAAATTCGCTGTAAACTTGCACATAGGGGTTATTTAGGGTCCTGATTACGGATATGTCATTCGTTTTTAGCATTTCCACCGTTCAACGCACATTTTCCATTCTCCTGGGTCCTCTCACTTGTACATAATACCTAGGACTGAGCCTAGAAGGAGGGAGGACTCCGGGGTGGGTGAACCAGTCAACATGTGGCAAACGTTAAAGCGTATAAGATCACAGGATAAGTGTTATTCACTTCGGAGCACTCTCCTCCTCAAAGGCTTAGTCCCGATCGCGAGGTGATCAGTGAGAGGGCGCAGACGAGCGGAAAACAGGCGCACACAGGCGCTAAAAGGAAAAATGAATGTTATATTCGTGATCAGGACCCCAAATAACCCCTATGTGCAAGTTTACAGCGAATTTGGTGAAAACACCCTTGGCGCCAAATGGCGCCAAATGGCGCCAGCGCCAAAAATGAACCTCATTTTCGTGATCAGGGCACCGAATTACCCCTATAGGCGAAGTTTCGACGAAAAATAAAATTTTGAGTTTTTGGGGTCGTAATAGTTGAATAGTGCCGAAATTTCTTTAGCAGCTCGGATTTTTCTCCAAAGCTTAGCCCCAAAACTGAAAGATTTCCTGATTCTGACGCAATGTTACAGTTCGGGCCCCGGAGCAATTCTTCCAATTTGGTCCACCGCGAATTATTACGTGAAATGAATATTATGCATTATTAGAGGAAGGAAAATAATGGTTCAGATTATGAATAGTCCCACTGAACTGAATATGATAACTCAGTCAAACAAAATTCAGGATTTTGTTTGTAAATCAGCAAATAGACGTGACGACAAACCTGTCATTAACTGAAGTGAAGCAGTACAGCTGTGCCGGTGCCGGTGATGCAATATTTCGGCGCGAGGCTACGGTAGCTTTGACATGCCACGGTCTGCAATTGCACGCAATGTCATTAATTGCACATGCGGCGAACTTTTTCTATCTTTTCTTGGTGACGTCAAGAGCGCTTAACGAAGGTGCCGAGAGGTTTCCACATTGTACTTTCGCATCTGTTTTGGGAAAAGTATCTGCTTGTGTGGTATGCAAGAGAGATCTTTGATGATGTGGAATGGTTTAGTATGGGAAAAAGGAAAGAAAAAAGCTTCAGGGACTGTTTCACCTTCAAGGCGCTGGTCACAGAGAAACCACGGTTTGGATCTATCAGCGAATCAAGCGTTAAAAAGTGCATCACGCGAATCGATCGTCTACGGGAGGAGAAAAACCCGCGAGAGGGGCCGGCCGGCAATTGCGGGCGGGCGCTGGACGATGGCATTCTTGATTCGTTATGGTCACAACAGCGTAGGGTTGGCCACTTAATTTTATATTAATTACGCATGGAAGTACACGTAGAAGTGGGTCTTAGAGCTCGAAATTCGTTTCTAAACGTGTTGATTAGTGAAGAGGCTTTTAGCTTTTATACTTCTTTTTTCTTTGAGTTTAATCTATTGTTCCTCTAATGTTTTTTTTCTTCTTATTATTGGCTGTGATAGCTCACATCATTGTAAAAGAAAATTTACGCTTCTATTTGAAGGGCTCAGTCTCATATTAATCGCTCGAGAACTTCCTCCTCAATCTGTCCGTTTCGGAGTTCGTTCGTCCCCATACACTCGAAATTTCCTTCATTTAGGCTCTAATTTATGTGTAAATGCTGCCTTTGTTTTGCACTTTAAACTCCAGTGGCCACTGTGTAAACTTTGCTGCTGCATTGCTGTTTACTAATTGTGGTTTACTTTTGCACTTCTCGATTTCATTGATTGTTTTCACCTACTATTGGATTAATCAAACCTGTTCAGCATCTGCAACCATGTCGGCCGAGAAGAAGACAATCCCGAATGGTGTCAAATTCATTTTCGGAGGCGCGGCTGGGTGAGCGTAGCTATTCATGATTCCCTTTCGAATCGAATTTAACATTTAAAAGGATGGAGCATTCTGTGTGATCAGTCATTTTCATTAATGCGCCACGCATTCGACTCGCACTCAGAATCGCAGTATTTTTCGAATGTTTGCTGTCTATTTCTTAGGTTATGGCGGTAAACTGATTTTTCTGAAGGTGTTCTTTTCGCAGGCAAACGTGGTGCCAGTCCCGCGCATGGTCAACCGTAGGTACATGTGGTAAGGGAATGTGGTCCTATTTGCGATTTTGGGAGGTGAGATGTCGTATGGGGACCCCTAAAGCTGCTGGTGGTGATCGGGATGTTAAAATTTTGAAATGAAACAGTACCAACCTAGGGTTGACTTTGACCGCCTACAATTAGGCCGACATACGAAGGCTACTGCGATTTTGGAAGCAAGTCGATTGCGTGGTGCTTTTATTCATATCAGATATAATTCTTAGCTAATTATAGAATGGGAGCAACGTTGTTTGTTCAGCCGCTAGATCTCGTCAAGAACAGAATGCAGTTGTCCGGACGGTCGGGTATGCACCAACTTTGCACCAACTTTGCATCTCCACTGTACAATCTTTGTATTGCATCATTCAAGCACTTGGATAAGATTCTAGCATATCTCGGGCTTAGTCAGACCGAGGTTGTTGGCGATCGGTATGCGGAGGAGGTCGGCGGAGAAGTCGTAAAATGAATGTTGGGGAGAAAAAGCGGTGCGGCACATGGTTGGTTGCCGTACATTGCTCCAGTTTCGCATTCCTGCAACATCAACTTTTTGTCTGCTACTAAACATGAGATTTGATTAGTAAAAGCGTAGATTTATTCGGAGCGGGACTGCGGCGGGAATGGAATGGCAAAGGGATCGTCTTAAAGGTTTCAGAGTTTTCATGCCGATACCCCTTTTTGATTCAGTGTATCTGTCTGAAACCTTCTTTTTCTCCTTATTCTTTCTTTTTTACCGTCATTCCTCAAAGGGAGAGCCATTTTCCGCTAAAATCGTTTTGATAAACATACTATCGCCAATTTTCAGGTAAAAGGGAGTATCGCTCAAGCATCCATGCGTTGACGTCCATTGTCAGAAATGAGGGTGTTTTGGCTGTTTACAATGGTCTCAGTGCCGGTCTGCTCCGTCAAGCAACCTACACCACCACCAGGCTGGGAACATATACGTACCTGTTCGAGCACTTCAAAACGTGAGTATATCAGTGATAACATATCTTTATTCAGTTCAAATCCTCTGACAATTCAGTGGCGATACTGCACCCTCCTTCGCCATGAAAGCGTCACTGGGTATGACTGCAGGAGCGGTAGGATCCGTTGTTGGAACACCAGCAGAGCTAGCGCTGATCAGAATGACTGGTACGTTAATTAGATGCTGTTGGGTTGACCTGAAAGGTGGAGGCGGTGGAGTTTCAAGTGGCGTCACTTCCCACGGTTACGTGTGGTGTCAATCCCAGATCGGATCTCCCCCAATCATTCATGCATTCCACCCCTTCGGGGTCGGCTAACTGGTACCAGACTGGTCTGGGAGGATAATAAACACTGACTTGAACATCGGCTGGCCCCGCAAGTCATTGTATAGGCCACATCGCATTCAAATCTCCACTGCGAATGTGATCGAATCTGAAGCATGGCGCATCCCAAAAGGATTGATCAATGCAGAAAGCTTGATTCCTTAGCTTCAGGTCGCCCGAATCACCAGTGAATCGTCCCAGCGGGCCGATAATAATGAATTACGAGGGCTCATATTGGATGGATAATTATGGTGGATAATTTGAGATAATGTGTAGTTTAGGTGATGGCCAACTACCGCCTGAGCAGCGACGCAATTACAAGAATGTGTTCGATGCTCTGATACGTGTTGTAAAAGAGGAAGGCGTGTTCACTTTGTGGAGGGTGAAGGCTCGAATATTGGACCTTTTTTATTCAAAAAGATTTTTGTTCGTTCCTTCTTTTCTTACCTGTGAAAGAAGGGTGCACCGCAAAACCCAAGGGTGCTTACAGAACTCCAGCTATGTGCAGTTCCTAAAGAACATGTGGTGATTGAACAGAGGTTGAGGGGAATGCCACGTTGTGTTCACCAGCCCTTTTGGCAAACAGTTGGACCGAATTTCTTCCCCTTTGCCTCTGATCTTTCATGACCGTGTTGTTTTGAGTTGTTTAACTAGTGATCCGCTTGGTGCATCGATAAAAAAGAAACATTCGCCAGTGGTCAATTTCATATCGTTTATCTCCTTTCTGTTAGGGCTGTGCACCTACTGTGATGCGTGGCGATGGTTGTGAATGCTGCACAATTGGCGACATATTCGCAATCAAAACAAGCACTGTTGGAGACAGGATACGTTCAAGATGGTTGGAGACGTCCTGAATTTTTTCCTTTAGTTGGGTTTGTATTTGTAATGGCGGAGATTTCACGTGGTAGTCTCTCTTTTGGGCAAGGTTTTTCGGATGTAAAGGTAATTTTCTGTCCAATTCCTTGCTCCATGGTTTCTGGCCTAGCGACGACGATCGCATCCATGCCTGTCGACATAGCAAAAACTAGGTAAGACACAAAGTTACCAAATTCATTTGGATGGGTGGAAGATATGCCTGGGATCAAGTGCAAACAGCTGCTTGAGTGCAGGTCATTTGTTAGTTGTTTTTTTTTTTGTGAGCGCACACTGCGACTAGAGATGAGTGTCAGTAAATCCATGTTCTGAGTTCAAACGGCGGGCTTCAAAAAAGAAAGGACGTGACTTCATGTTATATAATTTTAATATTGATATTATTTATGTTATGATTGTCGGTAGTCGGTTTGTCGTGCGCTGTCTTCTGAAGGTGTCTAGAATCTAGAAATTCGATTGACCACGAGCGAACCGCTCGAAGTATCGTAGAAATAAAAACTAGGCAGATCCTAAACCCTTGTTCAGTAGTGCTCACGTGGACATTATGAGATCCGCGAAAGCTCTGAAAAAAGGGAGATAAAGTGCAACGAGAGTGAGCTGCAAAAATTAGATACAGTACAACAGAGACTGGTCATAGGCGAACTGAACATAAGAAACAACAATGAGTCATTTTACGATCGAGTACAAATTTATTACATTAATCTACAATAAAAACATTATATATCATAATGTTCTAAATTGAGGTGCACACACAAAACTTTTTGAAGCATGAGCTCGGACTACATAAACCCGTCTCAGTTTGGTGTTTCCGCTCGATCTCTAATCACGCCCGTAACTGTATGACCTCAAATTCAACTTTTGGCCACACGTTATTGGCTCGTCCACCCCTGAGTCGCCCACCCTCCCTCCTCCAAGGCTCAGTCTTCGTGCTCTCACCTTCCTTCATGGATTTGGAACAAAGCCAGGCCCCATTCTCTAATCGTTTGCGCTCTAACCATCCGTGGCAGGACCATAGAAAAAATTCAAGTAGTCCGCAAACCGGTTCATTGACCCATTTCACGACGCGGGGCGTGTAAATAATAGATTCCAAATTTGGAACATTAGGCGCAGCTGACTTATAACTGAAGATTAATGTAAAAGCAAGTGCTAAAACGCTCTGAACGAAGGTTCCTTTATGATGGCTTTTACTGAGAGTTGCTGAGTTCTTTAGCGAAGAGAGAGGTGTCCTGGGGCCGGGGGTGCAGCAAGCCCCAACGAGGGGATGGGTCCCCTAAACTCTGCATCTCTGGACTCTTCCCCTATTCTTAACCACGAGAGTTGCGTCATCGACAGAGTGGAGACACAGAACTTTGGGGACCCATCCCCTCGTTGGGGCTTGCTGCACCCGGCCCCTGTATGCGAAGAGATACGACGCAGGAAGTCGATGACGAGAAGCAGACATCAGCCTGATGTTCATAGGGGCGGAACTTACAAGGGAGACAGCTCACGGCGTTTAGGGCGCCCAGGCAACACCGTTGTGGGTACTAACGGAAGGGGTTGTTTTTCCAGTGGGGAAAGAAAGGTACTAGGTGGGATCGGCGATGTCCTTATCTTCGTAAGTATCGGGGTGGAAAATGGAGCCGGTTAAGGTTTTTTCTGGAAAGGACTTGTGATCTTTCAGGAAGTTTCAATTTTTTTCATAAATTTCCGAAAGATTCACGGGCATTGCGGAAATTGTAGATTAATCAGGGTTACCCCTACCGCCCACTGAGCGACGAAGTTTGTTTTTTCTTCGGGAGGGGGGGGAGGGCTGATTTTTAGGTAAGGTGGAGCTTAGGTGATAATGAATGTCGGAGGGTCATGAAATAGAGGTAAAGGTAAGGTTGTTGTCTTCCGATTTCTGTGCCACGGGGTTCGGTCTGACTCCGAGGCCCCCTGCCGCACTGTTGACATAGGGGCCTCCTCCTCTACATCACACGCGCTGTTTCACTTCCTGGCTTATTCTACAAATTGGCCGTGTCTTTTGTTAACTGAAATTCCTCTAAATCCATGTTGTTGAAGGATTCAATCGATGAAGGTCATTGATGGCAAACCCGAATACAAGAATGCGTTTGACGTCTGGGTCAAGGTAAGAATTTAGGACAGAATATGTAATCTTTAATGTTTAGCAACTGGCTTCTCTTTTTCATTTTTGTTTGTCATTCGCAGATTAGTCATTGTGCCAGTGTTTAGGTGATAAGAAATGAAGGTGTGTTTGCATTATGGAAGGGATTCACGCCATACTACATGCGTCTTGGGCCGCATACCGTCATCACATTCATTTTCCTGGAACAAATGAATGCTGCGTACTATAAGTATGTTCTGGGAATCGAGGCAAAAGCCGGTTTATAGACAGTTCCACCCAGTTATTGCAAACTTTCATTTGTTAGCAGTGATCACTTGGTAACTGAGTTGTGTAATTTTTCATTTTTCACTAGCACTAGTTCTGATGACATTGTTAGAGTTTTTACTTTCACAATTTTAAGAGCGTTTCAGATGCATATTGATTGCTTGTCCTATGTCAAGTTGTAAATTGTTCGTGATGCATTACCAGTGGATCTGTTCCCGTAGCTGTAGATGACTGTGATGTTTTTTCTCATAATTAGATGTAATTTGTTACTGGTAGTTCCGCACATTTGCGTAATTCCTTGCAGTATTCAGTCGTCACCTTTTTACATTCTAGAAATTGTAGCTAGACTGGCTTATTAGTCGAGATAAAGATGCTGCCATATGCTGATCGCCACATGAAGGTGTTGGTCCTTTGCTTCTACTGAACTTCATTTTCAAGAAGTATATTGCGCAAGCTGGTAGCAAAATCTGCGTCTTATACGCAGTAACTGTGTTGACGCAACCGGCTGTGAAGGAGTATTTGAAATATACGCATCGCGATTTTGCCATTTTCATAGGATGTTCCACAAAAAGTTGCCTCGCGAGTCGCGTCCAATTGCAGTTCAGCCGAAACGGTGTCGTGTTCCGTAGCTGTTTTCGCTAGGGGAGTATGAGACAGGCGCACTGCATATTGCAAGTCCAAGCGTGAATCAGGCAGTCCGTGCCCTGGGTGTATGTCAACAGAATCGTCCGGATCCCGCGCTACCGGTCGTGGCCGCGACGTCGCAAGTGCAGTGGACGAGTTTCTGTGATCGTCATCTGAACTTGAATGTTACAAGGACGCCAAACAGGCCCGTCCCTTCAAGATCCAACTTCAATATGCTGCTTCAACCGTCAAACTCAAAAGTCCCGCGCTTCTCGAAAATTGCCGCGCAAGTGGACGCACGCGGCGGCGCGACGACCGGACGATTCTGTTGACCGTTCCCCCCGTGCCCTGTTTGCGTGCAGATTCGGCAGGTATCTGATAACTAGTGGTTTCATATTTTATAGTTGATTAGTTTGGCAATTCATCAGTGTAGCAATCTAAAACCCAATCGCGTTTGCCTTTGCTGAACCAAACCACTTACCTTTGTGGAGACTCAGCAACTTGTGTTTGAATTGCTGTGTGAAGCACGTTTCCGAACCGCTAGTTCCAACGGGCGTCAAGATCCTGGGCCATATCCTATCTTTCGCGCCTCAGCAGATCGCTCAACCACCGCAGCTTCTGTCGAAGTCGGCGGGGGGCAAGGTGCGACATGGACAGCCCATACTTTGCGTTTGCAAAGATAACAGACAACGCTGACCCGAGAGAAAAAGGTGGCTTCCCAGGGGGGTATAGCAAAAATCACGCGTTCATTTGTCGGTCCCCATAAGGCCTCTATGCAACTCATGTCTGGCGTTTGGACAGGTGGATGGGGGGCGTGCCTGATTACGATCACAGGGCGACCTCGGGTTTTACTGGTGAGCGAGGCAGAACGAGCATCAGCTAACGCTTTTATGCATTTTCGACTTCAATATTTAGGAAATGCTAGTGGTTAGGACCAAAGAACGGACTTATTCAAAGCCCTGTCACCTCCGAAAATTCCAATTTTCTGCAAGAAGAAGGAATCCCTGGTATAATTCGTTTCCGCTTCACACTCAACCCGGAGCTTGCTTCTCTTGCAAGAAGTTCAGTTTACTTCAAGCGCTATGTATCTGTCCGCATCTCAACCGCCCTGCACTACTTGATTAAGGTTCCCAAAGAGCATTTTTTGTCTCATCGTTCGTGCGGTGTGATATTACGGCCTCGATATCTCGCTTCCGCATGAGTTCCCGGCTTTTTTCTGAGTTCTGTGTGATGAATTTTGATTGAAATGTCGGATGAATTCTGAAGTGTTTGGCGCCCCAATGATTATACGCTGAATCATGGCTTACGCCTCGTCAAAAATTAAGCTTTCTCCCGACGGAGTGACGATCGACTCCACGCCGCTACAATATTTTTCCGATTTCGCCCATGGGCCCTTATGAAAGAAGAAAGGTAAGGTTCTCCAAAGTGTAATAGAAGTAGTTGTTACTAATGCAACTTTCTAAGTTAAACTTTCGCTCCTAGAGGTCCAAAGGGCACCATAAAAAATGTCGCTCGGGAATCTTTTCGAATAACAATCGATAAGAACGAGTTCATCGTCCGTGATCTTTTTTGCCTGTGTAAAAACGCCATTAAACCAAACTCATCGTCTGCTGGTTGAAAACTAGCAAAAATAAACCGGGTTTACGAGCGCGTTATGCCATTCACAGTCAACGCATTCTTTTATTTTTAGACTCGTGTAAAACTACCTCTTTGGATCGTAAAATGCTGTGGCCAGTGTCTGGAGAGTCTGTCCCCGTTTCCCGTTTCCCCTTCGTATCCTCTACCTGAATACTACCTCACTTGCTTCGCCACTAACCGGTCGCTGAGTTTCATTGCAACGTCGGGCTGCGTTCGTGAAACGAAATGTTATTCTGTTGTGTACCCGCCGCAGTTTTTGGTAGGTCAATATCTTTGCAAGCTATTTTGCTCTAATCCTTGGTGGAAGACTGGAATATGAGGATTTTTGACAGATTCTTTCATCGCTTTTGCTTATTCGATCTTTAGTCTTCAAATAAGAAAATCTGTTGAATGTTTGACCATCTCCTCCGCGCATCGCTCTCTCCTAACTTCCACTGTTTTTATCTAGCTCCATAACTTTTTATACGATTAAGGTGAATATGGTCACGAAAATTGGACCGTTCAACTATGAGAAGTGGAAGTGGCCTGGTCAGAATCGCGAATTCCCAGAGTTGTCTCCAAAATGGCACAAAGAGAACCCAGAGCAGTTGCGCAGGTGGGTAAAGCACTTCAGAATTTTTTCGAATTCGTGATTGGAAGGCGTCTCCTCCGGATTTTATGAGGGAAAAATAAATCACGCTCATTGAGTCATCGACAAACTCCCCTAATTGCGGTATAACCCAATAACACAATTACCACACTGTTATTTTAGCTTTCTCTAATATGTCGGAGTGGATTTATTCTCTACTCTCTCATGAACACCAACGCAACCTTTCCTTTTGTTGCCATTTTCTATTCTTGTTTATTGATGGAATGATATTAAACAGTTGGAGAGCAACTTGGGTTGTATTCCATTCGTGGTTTTTTCATTTAAGTGATGATTTCAGATTGCTAGTTGTTTTTGTGTTCGATTATGTTACTGTAAGTCGAACCCGCACACAGCTAAAGGTAGAAATTACGGCCAAAGCAACATGTAGACAATGATTATCCCAATGGCACGATAATAGCGTTTGGTGCGACGTCGCCGAAGGGATGGAGGAAGGTATCCGTGCCATGAAACTGAAGCCCGTGATGTTGGTGGACTCCAAGAGTTAGCTTCTGTTACGTCGCCACCCACTGAATGCATAAGATGTATTCGCAAGCCACAAGCCATTCGAACGCTATCTCTTGTAACGACGAGAGTTTTTTTTATTTCGGTTTTTTTTCTTTTTTCATTCTATAAATTAGTGAGATTCAATCTCCATTATTGCACTGTGAGTCGGTTTTGGAAACCCTCCTGCACAGGAAGTCGATTTCTTTCTCGTCAACGAACTTTTTTTTACCCAGAAAAAAAGTTAGTGAAAGGTCAAGTGCGACCATGCGCTTGCTTTTTTCAGCCAAGCGAACTATTAAAATATGTGCCTTTAATGAATTCAACATTTTCGGCGAGATCATAGACAAAAGTAAGTACATTTCTTCTTTTCTGTTGCCGCTCATAACTTGCAAATATTGGTGTTATTATTTGTAAGCTTTTTTTTAAATCGCTCAATGTAGTCGCTGTATTTCTTACCTTCTCCTTCGCAGAATAACTGCTTCTAGATTTTTAGATTTTTTGCAATTTTGGTCATGTTATAGAAATATACAATTTGTACAGTTCTCACCTTCTACTGTTGTAATGTTTAGTGCTTACTTCAATACGGCACGAAGTAGACTCAATTAAAAACTCTCACGGATTCCGCAAGACTGCTGACCTCGCTTATTCATGGACTTAATAAAATTTTAGGTATACTGGTGTACATGAAGAAGGCTATGTCGATCCTGTCACTGGAAAATTCGTTGTGGTTCCGGAAATGCAAGCAAAGCTTGTCGTGCCGAATTTGGATGGGTTTAAGTAGGTGTTCACGCTACTGATTTTTCATGATAACTTAGCGTTTTCTATTAGAAAGGGGCAATAGTTTTTCGATTTTAGAAAGGGCCATTAGTTTTTCGATTCTTTTAGGTTGAAACCCTACGTATCGTACCGGACGGACGTGGAAATAGAAAAGAGAAGACGGATTTATGAGGCTAAGGTAGCTTCTATGCTTTTTTCATGATGCACTCTTCGTTTGTTTATTTTGGAAACCCATCTTCCGTGGAAAATATATAAGTTGATTTGCTCGTACAGGTAAAAGAGAAGGGCTCGAAAGCTCTAGCAGATCTTTATACTCTCGAGGACGAGCGATGGCCTCCGCCCAAAATGGACGCCGAAACACTGTTTGAGTTGTCCTATGGGGAGCAAATACGACAGGCTTACAAGGTTAGTTTGGGCTATCATCTTCTTCTTATTTTTATTTTGGAAGGTTGGTTGTGTTGTTGAATTTGCCGCTGCTCTTGAAGAGTGCAGGAAAACTAGCACTACTTTAGGCAATGTCTACAGTTATTTTATTATTAAGAACGTAAATGGGCCTTCTATAAAGGGAGGCTAAGTACACGAGGTGGCATTCAATTAACTAGCCCATTCTCTTGACCCTCTACACCTTGCAGAGGAGAGGTAGAGCAAACTTCCACGCTGTCGATACCAACTAATGAATCTCATAGCTTCCAAAGTGAACGGGTAAAATATGGTCTCCCTTTCGCGGTTTCATCCTTACTGCTGCTGCCCTTATTATAGCCTCAGCTTTCATTTTTTCGCAAGATAGCACACCTCTGCTCACCATGGCTCAGATTAGCCCACCATAACGCGAAGAGAAGGATTACGTAAAAACGTGTGTCACCGGCGCTTATACCTTGCCAGTCTCGTAAACGGTCGCGTGTAGAGCAGATACGACCACGCGATCGTAAGATTGTGCGGCTGCAGATCGCTCAATCTTAGGATGGTAGGATCACATGCAGATCGCTCAATCTTAGGATGGTAGGATCACATGATCGACGCGTATCTACTCTATTCTCACGAGTCTCGTAGTAGACGTCGCGATTGTCATAAGGTCTCTCTTTTGTCATCATTCTTGTTCGCTTCGCTATTCATCGTTTTTGGTTCACAAATACTTGTTTCGTTGAGTTTATCCATTTAGTATTCACCTCCAGTGTACCTGTAAGAACCTATTTTGTGGCGTTTCTTCAACTTATGCGTAGGAATCTCGTGGTTTTGAAGGCCTTAAGTGCTATTACCGCGACATCCTGCCACCCCCATCCGCAGAAACGGCAACGTTTTTGAACACCTTCTCTAAAGGCTACGAATTAAGCGTCTTGTAAGGATTCGTCTTTTCTTACCAACAAATCACCATTTTAGGAAGGAAGATATGGACCTGTGGAGAAAAAAGAGGATGAGAAATCTTGACAGCAATTGTAAAAAAAATGTACTGTACAATTTTCCAGCTGTTGTTGATTAATAGGTGGTTTTAGGATGTTCTAGATTGTTGTTGGTATACATTTCATTGATGAAACAAATAAAGCATTTTATTCAGACTGTATTCGTGTCAGCTCTAGATAATGGGAACCCCGTTCGTTGTCGAAAAAACGATTTTTGTTTTAAAGAAGTACAATAGAGAGTAGAATTTTTGAAATGGCAACTGAAATGTAATTGTATTTAGTATGTCAAAAACTGCCCTTTTGATCCTTGCTGATGGTGCAGAAGAGATGGAGGCGGTGATCACAGCCGATGTATTAAGAAGAGGCGGCATTGAGGTATGGCAGTTCTTCTCAATCCATAAGTCTTTTCATTTTTCTGAAGTTTTCTTTTTATCATCATTTTCAGATACCACGAAATGATAGAGAACTTTGTTGATTTATCAATTTGATGATTCTTCAGTTTAGTACGAATTAATTCAAAGAAGACAAGAATATTGAGGGGGGGGGGCAGAGCTACCCATAGTGGGCGGGGTTACAAGTGCACATAATATGTGTGTGTGTGCGTATGTGTGCAAAGATTTATATTTACCTATAATGTGTATTTAAGATGTGTGAATCTTGAGAAGAATGGGTGGGCCTCTGGGTCTGGGGCTAAATGTCTAGTAGAAGAGTGTTTCAGTGTTTTTTTTTCTTCACGCCTTACGCTCACTGTTGCATGATTTTTCAACGCATCATACTGATTTTGGCGCGCCCAGTATTCTTTACTGAGCGTAACAATAAATAAATAAAAAGGATTCACGAGGGCATCTCCCGCAAAGCCGTTGTGCCTTTCCATCGCTCTGCAGAACTTCTCCTTCGAAATTCTATGAACCTCGTCCTGGCGTGCACGAGAGCGATGGAAGATAATGAACTTCTGATGTTTTTTGATATTTCGGAATTGTTGCATGTAGCAATTTCGGGTAGAATGAT
Source organism: Ostertagia ostertagi (assembly GCA_036418205.1). NCBI lineage: Eukaryota > Metazoa > Nematoda > Chromadorea > Rhabditida > Trichostrongylidae > Ostertagia > Ostertagia ostertagi. Next base: position 49,004 of record MU891687.1, read on the forward strand.
TTGTGGACTACTTTAGCTGCAGTACTACTTCTTTTTTATTTATCTTCTTTCCCATCAGCGTTCACCTCCTGGTGGCGCAGTCCACTTTTCTGTTATATTTGCGTCCTGTTTTCCCGATTGAATGCCCGAAGGAGATGGATGATAACGATTCCAAGTGCGGAGCTAGTATACCACTGCCCAGGTTCAGTCGTCATTGACCGCTTTCCGGGCTTATCAAATGTAATTTCCCATCCTTCTGGGCAAAAATTTACGGTAACAAAGTAAAACCGTAACTAAAAAGCAATGTGGTCGAGAAGTCCCTTATTAAAAGTACAATCATGTTGGTGGAAGATTATCAAACAGCAAAGCAATATTACCCTTTGAAGTGACCGCTTTCTGCGTTGAGAAATAATGGGAGATTCCCTACACGTCACTTACGGCTGTTGGTGTAGCGTCGGTGTGAGGTCAGGTAATGTCCATGGCTTTTCAGGAGCGACGTGTTCGAACAGTCGAGTGCTGTCCTATGGTATGCTTATTAGCATGTTTGCTTCGGCAACATCAAATGACAAAGTTGTGATTAAGGATAGCGTTGGAGAGCTATTGTTGCGCGCTTCCCCAGTATGATGATTTCCAAGACAATCGGGTTGCGTCGATTTTTGGGCAATTTCTGCATTGTGAATGGGCGCCCAATATTGCTCTGATGCCCTGTGTTTCCCATTGAAGGTCCTTACGGTATGAAGCATCAGCCGAGGTAGAAGGAGTTCGAAATGATTTTTACTATCCAGTTTTCTATCTTGAGCAGCAGAGGTCCGATGTGTCTTCGAATCGTGATTTCTGCTCTTGTGATTTCTGCGAAAGCCATCACTGAGTGGCTGAATGGCATTTCACTAGCATTGGTCCAGTTGCCCTTTTTATTCCAGAGTGGCCAGACAGCAGCAGACCATCTTCCCACTAAGGGAAGCGATCGATAAATAAAGCTCATGACGGAATCCGTACAGTGACTTGTAGCATCTTTGCTTTCTATTCAATTTTCCCGAATCGGTTGTATGTTAAGCATTTTCATGATTGTAATCCTTTTTGTTAAGACGTGTGTGAACAAATCGTTGCAAGGAAGTGCGCTAGATAGCAGTTTCAGCGACAAAACGACGGAATGAACCAGCTAGCCTTCCAGCGCTTGTTCGCACGTATCTTCAGATATTACTCGTGACAAGTCCCGAGAAAACAATGTTCTGAAGGTTCAGGGATTATTTGGCCGCTTGTGCGCTGGGTAAATAGGCCTATTTGGAACTTGGCGTAATGGTGCGCATGGAAGGTGCGAGTTCAACACAATCAAACAGTTTCGTCAGAGCCTCGATAATGAGTTTCTTTAAAGGAGTATAAAAACACTGACCCACTTGTGGAGCTTGGATATTAAATTTTTATAATGACGAAATTCGAAAAGGAAGGATACTGAGGGCTATCAAAACAATGCATAGGATATAATCAAGAAAACTTCCTGTGTTTAAAAATTCTGGAAATTGACGAGCGTAGCAACCTTTTGTTTGAACGTTGGTTTTTGCGCCACCCTGTATTCCCTTCAGGGCGTCCCTTTGAATGGGCTGGTTTGATCAAGCAAGGTAATGCCAGGCAAATTTAGGTGACAATTGCTGGCCTTGAATGGGCCTGCGTTTACCAGGTGACCTTGGATGCGGAGGACCAGTGATACTCCGTGAATCGTGCCTGAAAGATGTTGCTGTTCAACCAACTTTCGGATTGCTGGTTAGTTCTTCCTGGAGGACAGCCCGGTAGTAATACACTAGCAGCGGTGGGTTAACTTTTACTGCAACTAGATCTTTACAGCTTCATACACTGCCATTTTACGCAGCGATCCGCAACATTGGCGTTGCTTTTTCCTATAAAGACCCATGTGAAAACTTGTGCTCCATTCCCTATTTTCGTTCGATCTGTAGCGCTTTCGCTTTCGGCTTATTTTACTTCTTCTGCGCCTCTATTTGTTGGTTTTGAGGCCTTTACTTCCAGTGGGACTAGTTTTTCTTTCAGGTGTGAGATTCGTCATGGCTACAGGTGGGATTATTTTCGAGTTTATACATCTCCTTCTTAGAGTTCTCTGTTGTTCGGAGACGTGGTCAAGGCTCATCACAAAGCCGAGAAATACGTGGCAGCCATTTGTGCAGCTCCGATAGCGTTAAAGTCACATGGGATTCCGGCCGCGTTGGTGACGAGTCATCCATCTGTACGTTCACAGCTGGAAGAAGGAGGTGAGTGCTTCCATTTTTTGGCTTTGAAATATCCTGTAGCAAAATTTCCAATCGTTTTGCTAATGATATTCTCGTTAAGGCTACAAGTATAGCGAGGATCGAGTAGTAGTTTCGGATCGTGTGGTGACAAGTCGTGGCCCTGGCACAGCTTTCGAGTTCGGGTTGAAACTTGTGGAGTTGCTAGCGGGAGCTGAAAAGTCCAAGAGCCTGGTGGCTCCAATGCTAGTCAAGTTGTAAAACCCTCTACGCATTGCTCTTTGTGGGCAGATTCCGTTACCAAAACACGTTTTCATGTTCTATGTGTAGTTTTCTGATAGGTTTCCCGTAGTCTAGACAGCCCGGTGGTAGTTACACCGGTTATGGTGTTTCTCTTGAAGGACTTGTTTAACCAGTTGGTTTTTTTTACCCTACTTCCTTGATTCGTTGAATAAATGAGTAGTAGTTGTGTGTTGTATTCTTGGTTGACCGTACAGTTCGCCGTTAGTTAAAGGCACAAGCCAGACAGAACTCGTATAAACGATTATTTTCGGTCTGTAGGGTAGACCCCTAGACGACAACTTCAGATGTGGCACTCCCGTGCATGGAAAGCACCCGACAAGGGCGCTAGGGCCTTACAAATTTAGCCGCAGCCAGCTGCACTTTTCCCCATTTACGCTCCCTCGCCTTACACTCTACTCTCCGGCTCTCGGTCTTTCATTGCCTTAGCACAGCGACATTACGAAGATGTGAGGAAACTCTTAGGCTAGGCTTCTTCGACAGTTCTTCTCCTTTACTCTTTACTGTCCCCTCCCCACTTCGCACCAATAGTTTCGTACTCACGTGCAAGGACCTCACCAGTTCGATTATGGGACATGCCTTTGAACCCTTTTTGGAGTGTGCCGCACACTTATCTTCCGGTAAGTATCGTAATGGTAATCCAAATACGATTCGGTCTATACAATTATATGGCGAGGCCAAGCGATGAGCGACTCAGTGTGTTTCTACCCTAATAGACAAGTCTGGTAGTAACTCGATCTCCTGGGCGAAAGGAGAGATTGGTGGCCTGAACATCGAGCACGGACGTCGAGCAAAAGCAGTCTGATCACCATATCTGCAGTAGTGGCCGACGGAAACAAAATCTGAGCATCTTACGAGGGTGCATGAGCGTTTTCTCATGAGTGGCGCCGGGATAATGCAAATAACTTTAGATATTTTTCAGTTTCAAGGTCAATCAGATTGCGCCACACAATGACACAGAATACCCATAAACTAACTATAGGTTCGACTTCATTAAACATCATTTCGCTTGGTGTACACTTGTAAACACTTAGAGATAGCTAGAACAACACTTGTTCCGTTTTTGACACCTTTACTGAAAAACTAACAGAATTCATAAGAGTGTTACTAGGAAATGGTTACCATGAGAACTTTATTATAACTAATATAGTTAAGTGCATTTATAAAAATAAGTTTATATGTTACAAATTTTCAATTGCTAATAATTATAAAAATATTAGTAAGTTAGTGGAAGGAATACTTCGTCACTAAAGTGCTATCTAATTGTTAGTGGAACAATTACAAACACCCACCTTTTACACTTTATAGTTTTACATTTTTAATCAACTTATTTTTTCATTCATTTAGTCAATATACAATTCATTTCATTGCATGCTCCTCTGCTGTAAGCCCAACGTTTTTTTTACATCAAGGTTTATTCGTCTTTCCCCTGTGTCTTTATTTCGCCAATCCCAACTCACTGATGAGCTCCGGGGATTGACGAAATAATAAGGTTCGTCTGAGGAAGGAGCGAAACGAACCGTATTTATTATTTTGTTTATAATGGTTTTTCTTTCTT
>MU891691.1:0-17542 GCA_036418205.1 Ostertagia ostertagi
AAAACAAAACAAATGGCTGGACCGACCAATTGATCATTCCTTGGAGGAAATCCGAAGAACTTATACAAGTTCTCTCCTGTTGGTGGCTTATCACTTCTTTCACCTGTTATCTTCACCAGGATTGAGATAGATCCTCGGAGCTTCTGTTTCCATCGTTGAGCCACGCGTAGGCGGCGGCAATATGGTCCGAATCGGTTGTCTATACATATGAGGCGATACACTGATGTAATTGAAAAATGCCGACTTCCTCAGAAGGCTGTACCGGGCGGGAAGAGGGGGGAAGGGGGGGGGACCCGTCTTGATGGAGAGCCCAATGCATTCAAGACACGACGAGAGCGGCGTTCACGATCGTGCATGCGATTGTGCTGTCAAACTGTTAGACTATCTGGCTATTAGACTACTAGGCTATCATGAAAAGAATACGTATCGTGGCTGAATAGGCTGATAGACTATTAGGCTTTTAGGCATGGGGCGAGTGAGATTGCATACGTATCGGGTTGTTTTTTTTTGTTGTGTATTGCCTACTTACCGTTTCAAGCGATTGTTCTACGAGCCTATACGCCCAATCGGTAAATATGCTTCTCTTTGAATACTCATGCGACCACAAACTATGAATGTTGCCTTAGGAAAATTAATATTCATTTAGCTCAGAACAAATCGTTCAGAAAAGTGATACTAACTAAAAAGGTGAAAGGCGGTGTTAACGATTAGAAGGCAGCTCATTAGAAGTAGGGTAGAGGTGGTCAGTGGTGTCGAGTTGAAGAAAAACCAGAAAAAAATGAGAACCAGTTGAGAACCCGAAAAAAACGGAACCTTTCCTTGCCCGTTGATTTCCGCACTGATGCGACTCTCATCGGTGCTGCCCTCTTCAACGCTAACGCTCTCTCTGCTAAACGGCTAGAGACCTGCGGCGAGTGGTTAGCCAGTCGGTGGGCGTACCGCGCCGATAGCGCCGCGGGAAGGGCCATGCTGGATCGCCGGGGCATATCTCTTTCGGGGAATTGCGTGCACCCACCCTTGGATTGTCCGACTGTCTTTTCACTAGGTAAGTCCCTAAGGATTAGTCCCATGACTGTAAGTGGTTCACTCACTTGAATGTCCCCCTTAAAGTGACATGAGCGCCTAAAAGTGCTCTTGTGATTCATCGAATATGTGTTGAACTTCCCGATAAACATGCTATCCTCAGGGCCCTAGCGTACTAAGGTGTTAGCTTGAGCTGACTGCTTTAATGTCCTCCATTTAGTGATCCTTCGCAACTTCTTGCCGATGGAACTGTCATGAGTTCTCCACAACACACCGTAGAAGTTGAGTCGCATCCGACAAGGACTTCGAAACGAATGGACAGCTTATTAGAACTCAGCAACAAGCGTATGAAATTGGAGGGTGAAGAGGAGGTACGCCAATGCTTATCCTCCATTATTCTAGATCTTTAAGGCTCTTTGGGTGTGAAATGTGCATAGCATACACTTTTTTCTTAAGAACCGAACTTTCAGTTGGGAGCATATGTCGTCGTGGGTGAAGAAGAGGTGCTCGACGAGGTTGTAGAAGGAGCTGAAGCTGAGCAGGTTACTGTCTTTATTTTCTAAGTTTTGTTGTTAGGTTTACTCTCCTTTCTGCAGCTAGTTGAAGAAGCGGTTCTGAGTGGTGCTCTTGGCGGTATCGATGAAGGTGTATCACTTCTTGACACCAATTCTGATGGAGGAACTCGTGACGTGGAAATGACAGAAAGCAGACGGAAAGCGAGATTAAAACGAATGATGCAGGTAATCGTGATTTCCTCTCGAACCAGCGTAGTTGAACTGTTTATTTATTTTTACTACTGTTCAAAATAGGCAGCAAGTATAAAAGTTCTACTGATATTGTGATCGGTATAGATTTTGGGGCGGAAGTGGTGTAGTGGCAAGTGGCACGCTTACCACGCGAGCGGTCCGGGGATCAAATCCTGGGTCGTGAGTCGCCCGGGCCAACCAAGCCTTCCATCCCTCCGGGGTCGGTTAATTGGTACCAGACTTGTCTGGGAGGATAAAAACACTGACTTGTACATCGGCTGGCCCCCGCAAGTCATTGTATAGGCCACATCGCATTCAAACGCCACTACGAATGTACAAATGGAAGTAGAATGCGTGCCGCATCCCAAAAAGGGATTGATCAACGGCAAATGCTTTATCCTTTAATCTCCAATTTTGCAGCAGAAGGTGGATTTGATGGCAGACGATGAGACGATGGAACTTATGGAGACCGGCCTAACCCAGGTTGTGGAGCAACTGAAAGATCCAAATTTAGTTTTACATGTGAGTTCGTGGGATGTATATCACCGTTTCAGTAGGACGAACACACAAAAGAACTCGAAGGCTTATCTCCAGTTTAATCGTATCCCGAAGAAATGCCCTATTAAGGGACATTCGATGTTCACTGTGGCTTAAGTTCAGCAGTTAGAATTTTTTTTCAACGCAATTCATTTCAGCCACGCCGATCTGCTCGTCTTCCAAAGCCGTTGCCTCAAGACTCTTCATGAAATCCGGGCCCATTGCTCTGATCTCTTTATGTATTTATTTTGTTACAAGCTTGTATCGTTTTGATTCAGGATACGGATTATGTAATATGTGCTACATTCATGTTCATAATAGTTCTTATCATAAAAAAGGTTTTATCGCGTTTCTCCCTCACAGAACGTTTTAGGCATGCTGCCGTATCCTGAACCTTAATGTTCCTCAAAACACGCTCTTATCGACCTGATTAATTGCAATGCAGTTCCATCCTTTAAATCAGAATGTCAGTAGAAACAGTCCCCCATCTGATCACAGATCTTCGTGCTTGCTGTTGTGCGCATTGAATAGTCCTTGAGGGCAGTTTGAGCCCGGCTGTAGAATGATGACGGGTCTGCACATGAGGGCGACACTGACAAGGTTTACGAGTGCACCAGGTAAGCGTCTAAAGAGTGCTTTTAAACTCGTTATGGTGAATCCTAGTCACTTTTTTCAGCACAAATTTTGATGGAATGATAGCCTCTATGATGCCTGAAGATTCTTGGGTTTGCAAGTGGCAGGTATTTTGGTTTTCTGTAGCATTAGGATGAGATCAATTAGCGAGTTCCTAAAACACTTCACTTTTCAGAAAATCAACCGCAAATGTAAAGGAATTTATGCAATTTCTGTGTCCGGATCTCTTCCTGCATCTGTGATTTCCGAATTGAAAACAGTTGGAATACGGTACAAACCGGGAATGCGGGACACCGCAACTAAATAAACATGCTTTGTACAAATGTCCTCATTTTTCACATGTCAGTTTTTATGAGATTGCCTTCTTTTTTCATATTCTTATGCTGGTTCGGGTTTCTTGAAGCTGTGCTGTGCTGTTAAGCGGAAAATGTGGGTGCGTATCCTTAGGTCGTGGTGGACGGTTTTCTCCTACGTTCACTTGAGGCACGATGCCGGCGGTACCTTCGCACAGCCATTGACATAAGTGATTTTTCAGGATCAAGCGTGATGTTGCGAAGGGTTCTGTGCGATATTACACCCCCTCCTTACCCTTCTCAGCATACCGCCTCCATCTTTTTAATTCTCAATCCCAAGAGTTTTGTCCAACGGTCCGAGTGGGAAGTGGAGGATGGGGGGCAGAAGGTGAAATTCCTAGTGAAAATTTTGAAAAAAAACTGCTTAACAACATTTTAGTCTGCTGTCAATCTTATACCCTTAGTAGGACCTTTTCATGTAGATTTTGCGCCACATGCTTGATCCGAGTCTGTTGCTGCGCGCGGTAGTATGCTGCCTGCTTTGACTTAATTGACACAGCACGCTGGAATAATACTGAAGTTTTTCAGCAGCGCGGATGTTTTTGAGTCGACATATTTTTTTTCGTTCACGAGACTAATATAAATACGTAAGATCACTGGAATATGGTTCTTCTTTTATGTGTGTGCTACGGATATTACACCAAAAGCCACGTTTGGTACGTTGCCCACGTCTGAATTCGAGAGATCACACTGAATTCACGATTTGGAACTTCTTTTTTGGGAGTCTTTAGACATTGAGACGGTAGCCTTTAAGGTCCATTTCAGAATGGGTGTTGAGTATGAACAGTTATGCAAACAGTGAAAAGTGGGAGAACGATTGACGAAAGCAAAGAGGCCAAGCTCGTTCAATAATCTTGGGCTACCCTGCTATTACCTTTGAGAAAATATTGCTACGCGCCACATTTGACCCATCAGGAAGTAGAGCTCCTATGTTTCAGTAGGAGTTGCGGAACACTCATTCACTCACAAGAATGTTAGGTTGTGAACAAAAATCTTGCCCCAGGCGGGGACTAGAACCCGTACCTCTCGCTTTCCGTCAGCTTTCCATGTATTACTTACCATAGCTTTTCCCCGTACTCACACTCATTCACATCATTTTCAGAGGAAATGTGCCCCCTTCTGCGCTGTATCTTGAGTGTGGAACCTAGGCAACATAATTAATTTTGGTGAAAATGTAGTCGGGGGGGGGGTGGCCACCCTCCTTAATCGAAGTGAGATGGCTATAAAGAGCATCAGTGCCCCCCCTCCCCGAATCTACATTTTCACATTCTTTTTGACAGAAATAAATAAGGCACTCGCCAACATTAGTTTTGGTTTGCTCTCCACTCGATTAAGAAAATAGAGATGCGAACGTGTTGTGAAGAAAAACTCGATTAACGACACTGAAATCACTAAGAAATTGAAGCCTCCACTGTGCGATGTGAAGAGGCATTATGCACCGGCGAGTCGAAAGAGATAGAGAGTATGGCGCCGAGCAAGACGCAGACACCCAATGCATATTTTTGTGAAGATGCCATTGATTTTCAAGAACGCTGCCGGTCTGTGAACAAACCTTCGCCTCAGGCAGGCTCGATGCCCGACCTCTCAGCTTAGGCGGACAATTAGTTAGCGCTGAAGGTACGAACTGTGACCAAAACGCTCCTGTAGCTGTGGCTCCCTTGCAATTTCAAGCCCTTCAAAAGACCCTTTTTCAAAATTTTCCGACACCTCTGACGATTTGATTCACACGGCTTATCCCTAGGCTGCGTTGTTCCTGAAGTATGAAAAACGTATATATATCCACTGCCCATGTTATGGGCGTGTGGGTGACACAAAAGTACTCACCATCAGTTCCGGTTTAAATGAAAGGGTGAGGAACTCTTTTTTATTGCCCCCCCCCCTTCTGTGTAGTATCAGTCACTTCAGTTACTTGCAACTTGACAAAAAAACTCCACTGAAGCGATTTATATTTATTAAGGGAAAACAGTAGTCAATTGGCAGTTAAATCGAGGAACCCCCACCATCATACGATAAATCTGATGTGGGTTTCCTTATGTGAATAGATGAAAAGAGTTAGAAGATAAGCAGATTTCTGTGTGGAAAGCACCGATTGTGGCAATGCAAATAATCCGTTAGCCATTCCATTCTCTTTTCGATTAAGCTATTAAAAAATATTAGAAAATTTTCGACCAGAACGTAATAATATTTGAAAACGACGATAATGTGAAAAACAATTATGCTTGGCACTTGCTAGAGTATTTGGAACATAAGGAATCGTCATTGTCGCCATTGAAGTCGATTACGTATATTTACAATATCTCTCTCTGTAACTTGGCTCGTTATGACATTTTTTCCAAAATTGGAATTATTTGATCGAAATTGGGTCGTCGACCGGGATCCTCGTTTAGGCAGATGTTCATCAATCGGCCCATGTTTCTCGCAATACCCGGCGGGATTTGTACTCGCAGACCTTCGAGGGCAATCTGAAAATAATCCTAAATCATCTCGGAATTATTTGTCTGGTTTAACTCTGGACTTGTGAAAAAAACAAAGCATTTGGCGTGAAGGTGCGCCACGCATTCTTCTTCCATTCAAAATGGTAATGGCATTTCGAATGTGAGTGGGCTTATACAATTGCTGGTGGGGAAAGGTGGTGTAGAAATCAGTGATTTTGTCCTCCTAGACCAGTCTGGTACTAACCTGGCGCTAGGATAGAAAGTTCGATTGGTCTGGACGGCGCGCGATCCTGGATTTGATCTCCGGACCGTACGCATGCTAAGCAGCGCCACTTGCCACTACCACATATCGACCTCCGCCCAAGATTCTGGATTTATTCGTGTATGAATTCCTGCCGATTGCTTACTGTCGAGAGGCATCACTTAGATATGTGGCATCATATTTGACGTGCAATTAATGCTCCCCGATGCTGAACTCAGGCATTTATTTGGACGTGCAGTTAAAAGCTCCCCCGATGGCTGAACAGGAGGCCATAACCGAGACGAAGATGGACCGCAGTGTGTTAAAAAAAAAGATAAGAAATTATGAGAAACACCGGAACACGAGCCCTTATCCGCGCTTCAGAGAGTCTACCGTAGAGAGTTAGACAGCAGGATAAGAGATAATTGGCGCTGGAAGGGGTAAACCTGAGACTCCGAGATGAGAGAGAAGAGCATGACAAATCATCGATGCAACCGATGGGGTACTCCAACGGTGGCCGGGCAGAGACCCAGAATCATGCAAGATCCAAGACCTGAGCCCTAGCGTCTCAGTGACGCGCTTCTGGGCGCAAAACTCGCACCACCTCTACAGTTACGGATTCGAACGATTTTGCATCTGAGGGATTTTCAATTAATGAGCGCGGGTTACTTTGTAATCTCGGGATTTAGCAACTGTAGGTGTTGTGCACACAAATAAGGAAGGACCGTAAGCAGTCATTTAGCCATCTGACCACTAGGATGTAGAATGCAATCACTGAGGCGTGGGATTGATATGAGCAGAATTGGGCTTGTAATAAAAGGGGGAAAAATAATCTTTTATATTTGTTGCCGAGTCATTCAACGCACCTTCATGCCGCATTCCATGGGTGAAAGATCGGCAAATGGAACTTCTCGGGTGTTGAGTTCCCACAGAAGAATCCCGAAACTCCACATGTCAGCGGCTCGGACGTTTATCGTCAGATCCCTTTGAAGAGCATGAAAAAGGATATCAGATCAGACTCCAGGCGCAGTCAATTCAAAAAAAAAGATAAACCTACCTCAGGACTCATCCAAGCTGGTGAATATATTCGTCCTACTTCTTGGAATGAGAATTTCGTGTCGGCCATCGAGAGTTTGGCTGTCAGTTCTTCGTCCACAACGACATGCTTCGATGACAAATAAAATCTGAAATCGTTGGTTAGGGACACGTTAGGAAAAAAAGTTACCATTTTGACTTGTTTTTATTGGATAACTGCTGTTTTACGCCGCAGTTCGCGTTGCGAAAGTTATCACAAGAATGCTGAGTTGTGGGCAAAACTTTCGCCCCAGCCGGGATTCGTACCCGGATCTCTTGCTTTCCGGGCACATTGTGTAACTGGTTAACACATTGTCCGCGAAAGCAAGGATCCGGGTAACGAACATTATCGGCTGCTGGGGCGAAAATTTGCCACAACGGCGCATTTCTTGTTGATAAGTATCTTCAATTTATGTTATTAGTTTTTTGATGATAATACACGACTTTGAGAGATATCGAGGCCTACCGAACCCCAACACTTTTTTGAAGGATCGTGAGTTGATTGAAGGCAAATCCTGGGATTAGCCGACTAGTAGGAGGGATACCACGAGGGAAATTGTAAGGTCCGTACCTACCTAGATCACTCCAGCTTCGTCGCAAAAATTGCGCGGTTAGGGCGCTAATCCTTACGGGCCTGCAACCATCGACCCCGTTCCAACGCTTCCCACCCACCGCGAGAGATGGTGAGATCAGCGTGCATTGATGTAGAGATCAGCGTGCTCTCTCAAACGACGTGCTCTCTCGCGTGTTTTGACCTCTTGATCGCCCTGCCTCGCCATCGTACCACATCCGACCTTACTTGAAGGTTAAGGCCTTAATTTCAGCGTCCCCAAAGATTTCTCTTGCTTTCCCCTCCTGCTTGCAGGTCGTTCCGCAGCTAAGCCATCAGCACGAAGCGCTCTTAGCAGCAGTTTTATCCCGGGGTTTGCCTTCAAAGGATGGGAGTACTGTCCTGAACACCAGAGGATCTATCTGCGCTACTTTAACATCCTAACTTTCCGGGAATGGGTAGGTGGCTTTGAGAAATAGTGGTATTGAATAAGTTCATCAGATATTTGATCATCCAAGCCTAGACCAAGCCAATAAAATCAATAGTGTAGTAAATTCAGACAGATCTGGCATGAGGAATCCTAGTAGCGGAACCTCAGCACATGAAGCTGCTTCACAACTGTTCTAATAAATGATACTCGAAAGGGCGATCGCAATATAGAGCCACATACGCATAACCCGGAAATGCTGACAAGGCAATTTGAAGTCCTGCTTTCCATATGATATTGTATGTATAAAGGTGAAACTCCAGTTCGGGGGGGCCACTCCATTTTTTCTCCAATACTCAAGATAAGGATTAGAGGGCTCACGACACGTAATCGACTCATTTAAAGTAGACTTCTGATAAATATTGGTGTAATGGGTGAGAAACCCTGAAACGTTTTCACATTTCCGCCTGCCATGACCCAAGGGAACGGTCCTGGACCAGGAGAAAGGACACCTCCGCAAAGGGCTAAGGGTGCAGGAGCTCCAGGGTGGATCACCTGTGCAGAAAAGTGGATGGGATGTGGGCAGGTAGTGTGGAATGTAGGACATCCACCGGTCCTTATCAAAAGTACGCTCGAAATGAGTCGTTCACTTATTATTATCCGTAGTGTTCGATAGCCCAAAGAACTGCTCTCTAGTACTACGGATAAGATAGCAATGGAGTGCCCCCCCCCCCCCCCCGAACTGGAGTTTCACCGTAGAACAGCTCTGAAGTAGTCAACTGATTGCTCCGTTACCTCAAAATGGCAGGATCGAGACTGTGCAAATACGACATTCCTCGAGCGATATCGACTGCAAAGCGAACTTGCTTGACTATGGTCAATGACGACAGCTGAAACTTTGTATTGGTTTCTCTTGAGTTTTACCGTAATCACCTGATACGGTACTCACAGCTCTGTTCGTGTAGCACATTATAGAGGCTTCCGAATGGCATAAATTGACTAATGACGACAAGGTTCGGAGGTTGATTGGCGGCTGCTAGCACTGGGCAGATGTTGGCATGAGCAAAAATCCTAAACAGCATCGAATTCGAACCGAAAACATCACTATGGCTTGAACCAAGCAGCTGGCTCCAATACTTTTATGATACGCCATGCGTACGATCCTTTATTTGGAATCGTAGGAACAGTTCAGTGAGGAGTTGCGGTCTCTTCTAAGAAAAGGGATTGAAATGAAGAAAAATGCGCCTATCGAATGGCTCAATAGGAACTGGGGTAAGGGTAAGGGGATGGATTCTTTGATCTTTCACAGAAGTTCTCGGAGGTTTATTGAAGATAGCAGTAGGAAAGGAAAGAATTTTCAACCAGCCAAAATTCATTTTTGGACCTATAAAGGACAGTAACTCTTCCCAGTCAGCCAGCCACCTCTGCAACCTGGAGCTAATTCAAAAAATAAAGCCTACTGGAAGCCGGAGGCGAATGGAAATTTGGAAACCCCTCACAAAATTGCTCTAGCGTTTGACCCTTCTTCATGAAACTCAGGAATCCCAAATAATTACTAACCTGAGCGCTGGGAACTCGGTCTGAAAGTCACGAGAAATCCGCGGTGTCACTTCCTGTACGGCTAGGATACGGGCCACGATGTCGTTACCTTGCCACTTTCCACGCCAAAGTTCACCCGAATGAGATTCGGCCACCTGAAAAGGGAGGCTGGTCTGCAAATCCTTCGATCCGGAAAGTAACCGCGTACCTTGGTGATCAGATTTAATGATGAGACATCCACTCCGGTGTACCTGGACAGAGTCGCATCTCTGGTACGAGATTTTGTGCCTTTCCACGTCTGATCTTTGAACGGTATCCGCTCGTTCGGATTTTGGCCATTTTCCATTGCAATCTCTGGAAACACCACGCTTTATTGTGATATCGGTGCAAAATAAATAATGTTGAGGTTTTGGAGGTTATTTAATGGATTTTGGAATGCGCCATAGACTTCACACTGATTCAGGGTAATCTGATGTGTTGGTAAGCATATTACGATACACAAAGGTTTGCAGAGTCTAACCAGCATTCAGGTCAGAGCCCTATACTCTTACTATTTGATTCATAAGATTTAAAGTATTTAAAGCCCCCAAGGGTCTGACATTACAACGGTCCGGAAAGCAACAAAAAGAGCCTTGGCGACAAATAGCAATGAAGAAATGTGCATCCAAATGAACCAGCGATCTAAAGCGGTCTTCCAGTGCATGGCTCAGCCCAAAGAAAGCTATCGAACAAACCAAACAAATCAAGTTGGCATTTTTTCTCGCTACTTTTCAATCTCACTCACCAGCGATTGCTTGCCGTGATGGTCCCTGGCAAACATCCATTGGCGTTTGACCACGTTTATTGCAAGCTCCGATCTGTGCTCCAGAAATGATCAAGTCCTAAACAATAGGGAAATAAGCAAAAATTGGATATTTCCTAGAAAAAAGAAATCCGCTTATAATTAAAAAAAAGTTCACTGAAATCTACAGTAGCTGTCAGAGTGTGCGCCGAAACGATTTTCAGTGCAGTATTTATTCTTGCTACAGCTAAAGCCTCACATGGATTGAATATACTATGTTCTAGTTTTAATTGGATAACTGCTGTTTTACGCCGCAGTTCGCGTTGCGAAAGTTAGATCCGGTACGAAAAGCATCGCTGGGGCGAAAAAGTTTTGGCCCACAACTTCATGCATAAATAATGTTTTCTAGTGTTTTTTATCCCAGTCATAAAGATCAGATATTCAAAAGAAAAAATTTCAAGGTCGCCATTGATTTTTTTTTCTGGCAAAAAATAAGAGAAGCACGAAAAACCTTTTCGGCGAACACTTGACCGCTACTGCAAGCCCTTTTTGCAGATCTTGAAGGTACAGTAGTAGTATATCCTTCAAAAATAACGGTCTCTGACTAGAGGGAGCAAAGAATGGGAAAATAAAGTAGACAGGAAAAAGCCAGGTTATTTTCTTGACACAAAAGTATTTGAGAAGCTAGTGTAATCTTACCTCTGCAATTTGTTCGAAACCCCAGTAACAGGCATAGTGTAAAGGAGTCATCCCATGCTCGTTGGTCGCATGAACGTCAGCTTTACGAGCCAATAGCTTCTGAAATGAAAAAAAAAGACCTGAGTTCATTTCTATTAAACAGCTGAGATAAAACAAAACCATTCATTTACTTAACAAGTGACAAAGCTGTATGTTCCACATTTAAATTCGGCCCTCCTTTTTTTTCTACTAACGCGGTAATTCCTCAGAACTGGCTATCCACACATCTTGCCTTTTCAACCTCAAAATCCCTTTTTTTTAATACAGGGCGCTTTACTTTGTGAAATTTTATGGACTTGTTGAACAATTCGTCTTTTACAACACTTCACACGCCGGAAAAAATGCAGCTATACCAACATTATTTCGAATTTAAAGGAAGTGGTCACGATAATTTCATGGGAACGATAAGGGAAAGCTATGTATTGGAGTGGATAGAGGTCCTGCCCAATGTTACAACACGTGAAGTTTCAGTGGCAGTGGCGCCTTATCAACGGAGTGATAAGGCGCCGAAATCCACTTCCGTTCAGCAAAAACCAAGACTTATCGATGTGGAAAGGGGTGCGATAAGAGCGTGCTAGATATGATACCGTTATCGTTATCGTCCCGTTTTCATTCTGGAGTGCACCTCTTATCTCATCGTATCATATCTTCCATGGGCTTACACTCGTCCAACAATTACTGCCTCACACCTTATCGATTGATAACGCGAGGGTAGCAAATCCAGCGTGGAAGCCAGCGTGACCGCTTCCTTTAAGAAAGTCGGAATTAGTTGACCAAACCAACCCTTTCGGTCATGCCTGTACTTGGTTACGCACCCGTAGAGATGTTCCCACACTCAAAACCCGAAACGGCGCAGTAATAAGGCCCCAGGGCATGTACTATGCGCTATCGCCGCCTGGCCCCGCTACGACCGCCCACCTTGGGATGTGGTGCGTGGCTGGCATAACGTGTGAAATCAGCTAGGTTGATTGCCGTATCAACCGATAGAACGACTGACATCTCCAGAAAACTTGTTTGTACGTGCCTCTTTCCCCAAGCCAGCCTCCTTCACTGCTAGTGGGAAAGAGGGTTTTGTTAACGGCCTTGTCGACGGTTTTTCTCAGTTTTTTCTCCACTGTCGTTCCACTTCGCATCTCTATACTCAGTTTCAATCGCCATAATACCCCCTTATTGAGCCCGAAGCATAATTCGATTTTGCCTTCAAATACGAAGTTATACATAAACCCTTGACCAACCATTTGAGGATGCGCCGCGCACCCACATCTGTTCAAAATCGCAGATGCATTGGTGAATGATACGGGCTATACCATAAGATCTGAAGACCAGACGATAGAAAGGAGTATAGTAATCCTACTAAACCAGCTGTCTGTTACCAGCTAAGTTAAGGGTTCACGGTTAGGTCGGCTGGGCAAACGAGATGAGCCGAGGTCCGAGGTTTGACCCTTGTACTGAACTTGTAGTAAGCGGCGATCTCTCTTGCACATTATCATAATCTTGTTATCTGTTTCTTGTTAGGTGATCTTTCCTCAAAATAATCTTGGACTGTAAATTTAGCACTTGATCCTTGAGAGCTCTGAGAGGCTACCTTCTGACCGTGGGAAATAAGCTAAACCCAACAGCTGCACGAAATGCATTTTCCTCTAAGGAACGCTATATCTTGTAGCAGTTTCTTATAGGAATATAGATCCGCAAAAATCCAGGCATATTTGAATTTCAAGTAATTTCCATAACAGATCCCCTGCCGTGCGTTGTCCGGGCCAACCAAGCCTTCCATCCCTCCGGGGTCGGTTAATTGGTACCAGACTTGTCTGGGAGGATAAAAACACTGACTTGTACATCGGCTGGCCCCCGCAAGTCATTGTATAGGCCACATCGCATTCAAATGCCACTACGAATGTGAAATGGAAGTGCGAATGCGTGGCGCATACCAAAACGGGGTTGATCAACGCCGAATGCCTTAGGTATTGGCTTGGGTAAACACGCTGTCTTCAGGCCAGCTGTGAAAGATAGATGTGATGTTTTTGACGATATTACAACAATCAACAACACCACGATCAATTAGGTTCACAGATATCGCTCTCGAAAACCTACCAGAAGAGTGTTTGATCGTGGAATGACGAATTTTACAGAATGAGTTCGAGGACTGGCCACGAATAGCACACTTTCCCCAACACCAAGGCAATTATGGCTGCGCCCCCGATATTTCGAATTCCCAAACAGCACCGCTCCAGGTGATGCCAGAAAATAATAAATAACATCAAATAATATCAAATAAATAAAATATCTTTGTTCACAGCGCTATTGCACGAGTAAAAAAATCCGAAGTATGGGGGTAAATCTCAGGTCGGCATAGGAGGAAGCTCCGCAGATAAGTTAAGATTCCTTGGCGCTATCGCAATACGCGGGGGCATTGTGGTGGCAGTGCATTTAGAATCGCGTAAAGCATCGCCTTCTTGTTGTGTCGGGGCTAAGCCTTAGGCGGGGCATTAGAGGGTGCCATGAGCAATTTCCATTTTTCAAAAGTTCCTGCCCCTTTCTAGGCTTGTCGTAAGCCCAAGAAGATCCCCCGTATCTTGCGATAACAACTGTTCCTTTTTTGGTCGAAATTCATATGAAAGAAATGGCATGTGAGAACTTCACTAACCACAACAATCGGTGACTATGAAACAATGCCAGCTCTTTGCGCCAATCGAAGCAACGAAAAACGCGTGATCATACTCTGAAGGGGAAATCTTATTCATTATAAAGATGGCTTCAAGTTAAGAGACATTCGACCCAGTTTCAGATTGAGTAAGTGGGTTTCTAAGGAAATTTCATTAGAAGTGTTACTGCAGTATTATTTGAGTGAAATTAGATAAACAGAATATTTTCATATACAAGTAGTGTAACTATTCATTCACAAAGACTATCGAAATTAAAATGTTTTAACAATTTAAGTTTGGCAGTATTTCTCCATTTTTCAGGAATTTCACCACAGATCCACCACCTAACAGATTTCTACTAAAGGCCATACATTGCTTGAATTACTCATGGCTTATTCACTCAAAACTGGAATGGGAAAAGCGAAGAGGACCGCCACTAAGGATAAAAAGTTAGGCGGACCATGAAAACCATTCGGATCAGGAGTCTCCTTTTCCTAAGTGGTCAACCGTGAGACGACAAAGAAACAAAGCGGCGAGGGGAGGGAATATGAGAGAGATCACGTCATGCAAGAAAGCGCAGACATCACGCACGCTGCGAATGAGTATAAAAGGAAGCGGCCGCAGCAACCAAGGCATGGTAATAACAGCCCTGCCGGGCAGCTATTCCGTGAGTTACTAGGTGTCATGTCCAGTCGTTCAAAAAAGAACCAGTTTGAGAGAATAGCTCACGTAAATGGTTTTTGCTGAATAATTCACTGAAAGGAGATGAAAAGGAGAAGCAGCTACCGTAACATTATTGAAACGGATAAGTATCATTCTATTAACCTGATGAACAGCGAACATAGACGGCAAGGTGAAGGAACACTGCGGAGGTTGCTATCAAATGTTGATTCTTCTCTTACAGAGAAAAAGTCTGAGTTAAAACCAATATTTCGGTTTAACATAGTTTGAAGCATCGGTATTATCAACGTAAGCACAAATATATCACATTACACGCTGCTTCCCGCAACCGATCCTGCCGTAATTGCGAACTTAGTATAAATCCTGATATCCGATAGCACCAAGACCATTAAAAAATACATACGACGTACGACCTTTTTTGAGGCAATGCCAATGTGCCACAGGTCTGAAATTACGACAGGCATGCAAAGCGGGAAAAAGTATAGGAAATTTCACAATGCTCATGAAGGGTTAAAATGAAAAACAGGATTTGCGATGAGTGAGGTATGGCAATTTGCAGCAGGACAACTCAAAGCATTCAGGAGATAGTTACGACTAGAAATAGAACGTCAGTTTAAGAAACATAGACAAGTGACGAAGAAGGGAGAGCATGCAGAGCAAGATAGTTTGGCAAAATTAAAAAGTTAGATGATCATCAGACAATAGAACAAATTTACCAGTTTATTGATAAAAAGCATTCATTTCTGTTATTAATATTATTTTTCTTTAACGAATAAGGTAATGAAACACAAAAAACGAAACAAACTGTTGGGGTTATCTCACCTGAAAAGGAAACGGGAAAACCGAACCGCTTCAGTAAGGACAAAAAGTAGGAATGAGAAAAACCATTCGGATCAGGAGTCCCCTTCTTTATGAGGAAACTATCACGAAAGTTATAATAAGCATTTCCTCTGCCTCTTTCAACAAGAACAATCACCACTTTGCGAGTGTGTTTACTCGCTGAGAGAAGAAACAAAACTAAACAAAATGACTTGCCGGAAAAACCTTTCCCATATTCTCCAAGGATTCCATAAAAGCTGCTCCCTTCAGTTGAGTTAATCAGACTCAACCTTAGTTTCCTTACGATGTAGAAAATTTCTCTGTCAATCCTACGTGTCTATACAGTATCTAAGTGTGTATTAATGTACTATGTCCAAAACCGCTAAAAAAAAACTGAAGAAAAAACGCCTAAACACACGTTCTTCACGATGGGGTCTCATCCGGTAAGAGGGGGCATTGCGGTGCACGGTCTGCTCTAATGCCAATTTGGCTCAAGGAGTCCTTTAAAGTTACGAGCTGCTATCAGCTTTTTTCCTATGTTATTTCTTCAGGTGTTTTGTGTAATGTATGTATTCTTGTACTAGATGACATTATTAGCGTCTACGATAATCTAGAAGGGGGAGAGTCCCAGGGAGAACGAATTGTTCCGACGCGCCGGGTTGTTTTTTTAAGGCTTAGTCTTAAACCTTTACAATGAAAGAATATGTGTTCCATAGTTTTAAATGCTCTGGGTCGCAATGGCCCCCCACCGGATGAGACCGCTCCGATTGTATTTAAGATTAACTCAGATTAAACAGGCTTGCAAAGTAGTTTCCTAGAGATTCCTTTACCTTCTCCAGGCTCACTTATTAAGGTAGTTAAGAGACCCTTCACATGAACTAAATTAAAGTATTGCTGGAAAAGTAGTTTCCTAGAGATCCCCCAACTTGTCAAGCTCCTTATAAGGTAATAAGACGAACTCTTACAATGGTCTCCCAGCAAGTAGTTAGGTTACAGATAGAATTATTCAGAATCATTTTAGCAAAGAAGATTTCGGAAATTGAAACGAAAAAGAAAAAACCACACAGATCAATGGGGAGAGGGTATTTTGAAGCAGCAAAGAACGGAAAACGGAAATCGGAATTCGAAGAACTCACCCGACGTTTAAGTCATGTTCATGGTCGTCGAGCCAGACGCGGACTTGGAATGCGTTACCCTCGCGGACCCAGCCGAACACGTCCTCCATGATAATCGGCACATTTGGCTTGTGCTCGTGATAGTGCGATGAGAGAGCCATTGTTGGTGCTCGTTCGACGCCTGCACGGCGTCCTCAACTGATCTTCGTCTTTTCTAAACCCAAATCACCATTGAAGGGACCTTTGAAGCCTTGTGGACCATAAGAAGACGTTTTCGTGAAAGAAAAAACGACAAAAAAACGAATCGATCGAAAAATAGAGATCCGTGGGTTTTCAAATGAGCCAGGTTTTCAGTTCAGGGCCAAATGGAATTGAGAGAGGCCAGTCGACAGCGTTGTTGCCAATGAATAACGGCCTTTATGAGGCAGCTGTTGCGATGAAATCGATACGACTAATCGATCGCCGTTGACTACGATGAAAAGACGACGTTAAGAAAGGTCTGGTGGCGAGTCGGACTAGTTTAGCGCCGTTTTGGCGATGTGGTGATGTAGATTGGTGCCATTGGGAGGGCAGACCACCCCCGATTTTCAGGGGGCAACGTGACGTTTTGGCCGCATCGCTATCGATTTTCCCCGAAAGCTCCGTTTTTTAATTCGATTTGGACCAAATGTTTCTGGTCTGAAAAAGCCGAAAGTATCGTTTATAATTGGAACGTTGCCAAAGTCTCGAGGAAATCGCTGCAAAAATACAAGAAAATTGGCTAAGAAGGCAATGAAATGGTAAACTTCAAAAATTTCCTGAAATTCCGTGCAATTCGTTCAGCATTCTGATAATCGATCGATAAACTATTAGAGAGTAATCAGTGCCGAGATAAGGCCTGAGTCGATCGATCGAGCGTATTTACACACGGCTAGTGGGAACAAGACGGAACAGCGGTATGTGCGGGGGTTGAGGTGGAGGAGGTCGGTGGACAGGCCGTGAGGGGCGCCACCCGGATGGGACGACAATATGAGGTCACCCAGTCGTCGCGCAGGTTCATGCGTGTCCGTAACAAAAACTGACCTCGTGTTGGCCAATAGGGTTACTTTTTCCCACTCGGGAATTGGCTTGCGCTAAGCTGATGATCTGGACCAGCCCTATGAGGACGGGTCATGATTATTGGTCTATCGGTATTTTGGCACGGGGGTTTTGAAAAATCATCACAAACA